>JAVQJG010004334.1:0-19341 GCA_036024015.1 Craterocephalus amniculus | reverse complement strand
GGGCAGCTGCCAAATCCTTCAATGTTCTGTTTCACTTCATGTGACGTGGAAGCAGCCAGAACAGCTAATGAGAGACATTACCTTACACGACTGTGCCGCTTTATTGAATAACGTTGGGTGGAACGAATCCACTGGTTGCCAGTAAACAAGCTTACAAAAAAGGCAAAGTTTGGAGGGGAAAAGGGAAGAAGGAGTAGGGGGGATTCTTACCTGCAATTTGCTCCTCTGTTAGCTGATCAGCCTGCAGTTTGTGAGAAAAAAAAGGAGGAAGTGGTTACACAGAGGCTAGTTACTCAATCAGGGTTACATTCCAGATATGAAACAGTTTCGTCATCACATTCCTCGTCCTCCCCGCCCAGCGCCCGGCTTCAACACTGACCGCTTTGTCCGGGGTCAAGGCTGCAGAGGCCCCGACTGGGTGGGCATCAAAACGTACCCCAGACGCTCTGCTGCATTCGTACGCGCGACAGTTCAACGCCAGCCTCGTCTCCAGGCCATAAAACAATAAATGATGCTGAAAATCTGCTATCAGACTCTTCCGAGCACAATAGCAGTGGCGCAGCGAACAGATTAGAAAGGTTGTATTTGTTTGATAGGCTGCAAGGAAGATAACAAGCTCCATGAAGACGGGGAATGAACTTTGACCTCAGGCTCCCACACGGCGGAGGAAAAGCTAAAGCTAGAATAAAGCGGATGGGAAGCTGTCTGCGCACCAGGAGCCAACCTTTAAGGGCTACAGTGTTGCTTCTGGACATGAGCTTTAAAGGCTGATAGTGACTCATGCCTGGTTTAAATGGCTTGAAAACAAGTATCCAGTGGAGGGCCTTTATAAAAAAGATGGCTCCAACTGGTTTGTAAGGGAAAAAAAGCATCTGATTTCACACAAACACTTTTAGCAGTAATGTGTAAACACAGAGCTACTGGTGCAAACCTCCCCCCCGCGCTTATAAAAAATGAAGGTATTTTTATTATCATTGTTAACAGATCGCTCTGACATCACTGTACTTGGCAGCTAAAACAACACACACAGTCGCATATGCTCTTAAACACACACACACACACGCAGACACACACACACACAGAGTCTAACTTAATAGCTTTCTTCCTCCACACCAATACTTTCCATCCCCACGTTTCCTGTGAATTAGTCAGAGTAGCCATTTGTTCCTCAGAGCGAGTTCTTCTGTGTTTGTACGGGTAATCTCGCTGTGGATGCAGCCGCCATCGCACACAATAACAAAGTCATCCCTGAATCCTGTGACTGCAAACCTGAGCCTCATTACGGCTCCATGTTTGGAGGTGAGGCTATTTCATTTTTGCGAATCAAGCCGGCAAATTGAATTTGTTGCATAAGGACTAGATGAGTTTAGACTGGATAAGGTTTAGCGGATCGCCACATGACAACGCTGCGAGCTGACCTTTAACTCTTCCCTCTCCGGTGCAGGCCTCAGAATGCCACCTAGCCAATCGGCTATCTTTATCTTCCCTTTTTGGTTTCACCTCCATTCATATTTGCCTTTCTATCTTTCCTGCATGTCCGCCGTCTCCCCTCGGCCCCCCCGTGGCGTCTCTAAGTGGACAGGGTGTGGGGTTCGGTGACTCAGTGCTATGGATCCTCCTCTGGCCTAGACCCAAGCTGCTGAGGCCTTCGAGCCCTGCAGCACCACCAATCTTTCCTCTTCCCTTTTTCCTCATCCGTGCACCTCAGCCGATACCAACTCCACCTCCTTCTCCAGACCCCCCCCCCCTTTCTTTTAAAAAAAAAAAATTTCTCTCAATATGCAAGAGGAAACTCCCAGTGATTCACCATCCCTGCCTTCTTGCTGCCAGACTCGGAGTCTAAATAACAGCTTGTAGGAGGATGGGAGTGTGTGCTGGGGGTGGTGGGGCGCTCTGCTGGCACCAGTGGGTCAACCACTCCCACCGTTGCCCGGGTCCAGCACTCCAAAGGGACAGCGGGGAAGCAGGAGGCCGTCTGCAGAGCCAGTGAGGGATATCTCTCGCTCTGACTCGATGCCATCTCCCTTAAACAAACAAGCCCATCCCTTCTCCTTTTCACAGCCATTATAATTAGACGGTGGATGCCAGATGAAAGTGAAGGCCAACACGGATCCGCTCCTCTAACAATGCTTCATCAAAGCTTACTGTGCTTTTTTTGTGTCGCCACGTTCAAGGTGTAGAACCCAGCCGTCACTCTGACAGATGGGTGTGACAAATACTCGCATAGACACGATCAAAGCGAGACACACACCCGAACAAAAGCCAGTCAGGCCCCGAGGCAGAGCTGGGGAAGGAACATGTAAACAACGCAACCTCGCAACAAGTTGGCGACGAGTCCCGCTCACCATATGGCTTCTGGTGGCAGGTGACGACCCTTCCACGCCTGAGACGGGGGCTTAACCGCTAAGAGACACAGGGGACACGGGACACAGCTAGGTGTTGCCGCCAAAACGCATAAATTATTCACCGCAGAGGATCAGATGTGCGACGAGTTACTAAACATGCATCAGCAAACGAATGTAATGGGAACAGGATAGGGGCTCCGGCGTGGTCCTGATACTTACTGGATACTTCCACTTCAATGGGGCGGCCGGTTTCCACCTCAGTTGGCCTATTGCAGCAGACAAGAGGCCCGTGCCGGCGGATTAAACTTTTCAGACATGCACAACAGTTCTACTTTACACTCCAATTACCGCGCTGCATTGCAACGTGAAACTGATTTGAAGCCTGATACCATATGTGGGATATTTGATCTCAGCAGAGAAGGGGTGGGTGGGGGGGGTGGAGGGCTAGAGCTTCTGGGCTCCTTCAGGCTAAAAGGCCTCTGTTCCACATCCAGATCATTTCCACTCTGAACTTCTTCTAATGTGACGTAGCTGGTGCAGATGTCAGTGTGAGACAGTGTGGCTCCAACATCTGAAACCGTTTTGTCAATTGCACAAAAGCATCATTTATTCTACAAAATGAAGCACAGGAAAGTTAACTTGTTGAACTGCTTGCTTTTTTTTTTTTTGCTGCTCTGAATAGGGTCACAACGAACTCCTTGGGCAGCTCACAGCACCGTCACATTTGCATTACATCGAAAGATTTGCAAAGAGGCAACCAAATCAGCCGACATAACACAAATAGATAACCCAGCCAACGATAAAACCCCTCAGAGAGCACCATGAGAGGCGGAACTGCCGCGTCCCATTTCGCTGCTCGCGAGCTCCCACAGCACCCAGCGCGCACCACGTTCATACGAACACACGTACACAAATAAATATGTAAAAAGCAAGAATGGTCAGTTTCCGTTGCGGAACAATGACGAGATACAACACTGCCGTTCCCCCTCGTTGCGGCGCGGCGCGAGCTGGTAAGATGGTGCAACCGAGGAAAAAAAGAAGGGGAAACCAAACGCAGCCAGCCATATTTAATCATATCTTAAGGCGCCATACGCAGGTTCATGGTGAGCGATAGCAAAAACCTATTGAAACGTGTTTCCCTGCTAAGGAGAAGAATGCCCGCGCGCGTGCTGACCAGCGCGCCTGCGCTCATAAGGCGGATTGTAAAATGTTCCCTAATACAACTTTGGCTGCAGAATTATGCTGTAATAACCCAGAATAGCTTGCTAGTTATTCCGTAACCACTCGGTGTAGTCCAAGTTTTAATTCGAGCTGCAGCTACTTGATATGGTGTACCCAAACTGCCAATAATACTCTTAATTGCGCAGTTATGGAGCGTGTTCAGCCCTAACATTCAGAACAACACATTTTCGTCCATAAAGCCGCTAAAAAACGAACATAGAGTCCACAATGCGGCTCCAAGTTATCCCCTAAAATGCGCTTTGCGGGCGTTTTCCGTCTCCTCTCCACATATGAACGGCTCATAAGAGGTATCAATGAGTGAAAAGCAAATACAGATACGGCAAATATACAAAGCCGCAGCGGGTCTGCGGTCGAAACAAACAGCTGTTCCGACGATTAAAAACGCAATTTCTCCAGATACAAAGAATGAATGATTATACGTACCATGTTGGATGGGTTGTGTGCTTGTTGGTCTGTGGAGGCAGACTAGGAGTGTGCTCGTTCCTTAGATGGAGTTCCACTGGCGGGTTTGGAGTGTGTATATTGGCCGTGGCCAGAATGGGGATTGTCTATGTATCCCTCCGCCGCACTACCACTTATCACTTACTTCCTTATTTCAATTCAGAGCTGTTGCAGCAGCGCAGGCCTCCAACAGCCGACACGCCAATCACCGACTCTGAAACGTCTGCAGTGCATGGACAGCATCCTCGTGCTCTTTTTAACTGCATGGCTCGGGATGTGGCTGGCAGGCAATTCATTATTATTAACATTGTCTTGTTAGGATGCTGTTTTCATGATTCACATTCACAATGATCCCTGCATATGATCGTCTGTGGAATAATGGGAATTGGTACTCAATATTGTGCACTTCTCAGATTACCGAATTACTGTTTTACTACATGTTGAGCTATGCCAAAGTGAAGTCACGTATGGTTTATGTCTTCTATCAAGGCATGGGTAAAATTTTCTTTATTCCAGTTTTATTCCCGTGTTTGCACTAACAATCACCTATTGTCAAGAGTGTATGTCTCCAACATGCTCTCCCTTTCTCTTTCCTATTTCCATTTAATATTCCAAGATTGTGTCTTTTTAGTGGGAAAGACGCACTTTAAAGTTAAACCCAAATAGTTATATATATTGAAGATTAATTATAGTTCATATGTAGATAGCTACTAGTGCACTAGTGGCTGGTAAGAACAAAATATAAACCTATGTGCAAACAGAGTGCTCAATTATTATCATTTCTACAGTACAATAAATGTTTGTAATCTACTATTTGTGTGAAATTAAATGAAAAATAGACTTTTAATTAACTTTTAATTTAAATTTTGATCCCCAGATTAAACAACTAAATGCTTATTTATGTATTTATTTGAAGTTTGTTTGATAGTTATGTCAAACCAACTTTTCTTGGTGTGGAGGTACACTGTGCCTTTAAATTCAAGCCGGTAACTGTGAACTCTTTACAGCATCAAATTAAAGAAATGAAATGATGCATTGTATGGCCACATTATGGAAAAAATCTCAATTTTAAGGCTCCCATCAGTTCCTCTGTCTTTGAAAAATATTTCTAGGAGATGTAAGGTTTCCCGACATAAGGCACTAACTTCCACACGCGGAAGGATACCTGAAGTGCAGGAAGCCTGGTTGACACTGGAGAATTTGCGGTGCCTGTGTGTGATGTCGCTTCTGATTGGTCACTGCAGACCTGCAATATTATACTCCATGTGTCGGCCGCATTGATTGGCTACACGGGACCTGCATTGCACCAGGCAGGGGCACTTGATGGAAATGTAATAAATATAAATAAACGAATGAACGGGAGGAAAAAAATTAACCCAGATTTGAGCACCGAGTTTTATTTCGCTTTATGGGAGCTTGTAACTTTTTTCCTAAGATGTAATTATTTGTTTTGGTCAACACGAACGGAAATGCGACAGGTCTTCATTAGCGCCGGGCGAATGTTTGATAGGCTCGATATGGGAAGTGCGAACATTTACCATTGGCTACTACAAAGGCTGGTAGGCCTACGTGTAATTAACTATAAAGCCAAAGCACGGATGTTAGCTTAGTACGGGTGTATTTACTCTCCCCGTTTTATTCACCTGTAGTTATACGGCGCCTTCTTGCTGACATGAACGCAGTGACCTGGACCGGTACAATGACGATGCAGAATTGGGCAAAGTAATGTCTCAATGGTCCCCAACAAAAACACACAAGAAGTACTCCAGCCTGTTTATACCTTTAGAGGTGAACCTGACAAAAGCGCCATCCAGTGGACAAAGTGGAGAAGTCCTGCCAGGCGAATTAACGCACCTATAAATATATTTAATGAATGGTATGGTTTTGAAAGTAGGTGAAGTAATTTCCTTCACATCCTGGAGAGTCTAAAGCCACTCAGACTTTAACTCATCTTACCCACTAACTTGATTTATATTTTGAAACTTAACTGCGTGTGGACCTAACAACATGAATTATAATTTAAACTATCTTTGTGCAGATTTTAATTGCCATCTTGCAAATATCTACATTCGAGGCAGTTTCGCGTTTCTTCATCAGGACTTAACCTTAACTCATGTTTCTCTGGTTAATCTACTTAAACTAATCAAAACTGCTTGCTGGATTTGATTAATTTTTTGGCCTTTCTACCAGAAGAAACAGCTATTACATAAGGCATTATTCTTTTTTTTTTTTTTTTTTTAACTCATGCTGCTTTGTAAGTGTCCCTCCTTCTCCCATTTTTTTTTTAAATAGTTGGCTCTTAGCGGCATTGCAGATAAGTTTCCTTGAGATAATTTGGCATTTAGAGAAGCTGATTCTTGAGGATCCTGATGTGGATTAATCATTGCCCAGGCAAGACTAATTGATCCTTAGTGTATTCCTTTAAATGTATGCCTACTTTAAGTGTATTTGCCTTAAGCTAACAAGGTTGATGCTTTATTAAAGCATATTCTGATCTTCGAGAAATACTCTAGCCCCTGTGGCTTAATATGCCACACTTGATTTCAATGTTGTGCTGCATTTGAAATGCGTGACGAATTTAATAAGGCAAGTGTTTCCAAGGAGGGGGCTGCAGTACAGTAGCAGCAGCAGCTGCAATGCTAAAGTCCAGAGACGACCCTGCAAAGTGGCTCGATGTTTGCTGCATGGGGCCACTTTCTGCTGAGCACCGAGTTCCACATGGTTCCACATCAAGAGGAATTAAATCAACACTGGCGCTTCTCTGCATGTCAGGCTGCAGCAAGGGCAGTTAGCTGGATTTACTCAACTTCTAGGCAGATATGAATGCAAGAGGGAGTAAAAAAATTGCATGACCTCAATCATCAGCCTGCTGGAAATATTTAGAATTGCATGTATAAACCCAAACACATGCACTAAGAATTGTGTGGCTTCTCTCTCTTCCTTAGAAGAAGCCCATGTAAACACTTGAATTGAAGCATTAATGCATTGATATTATGCAGCTCCTGGAGGCCATGTCTGAGTAAAAAGCTATGGTCAGGGTGTTTTAATTATGTGCATTGCTGTCATCAACTATGTGGGAGTCAAAGGGAATATTCTAGTAATTAGTGATGAATGTTTCTTTGAAGAGATGGGACAGGCAGATCCTTCAGGCCTTCGGATCTCTGGGCTCTTCATAAACTAGCAATTATGCTGTATTATGCTCCTTAAGAAACTGGCCACAGAAAGCACCAAACTTTACAGAAAACATGAATAAAACCCTGAAATTAAGGCGCTGCAGATGAACTTGATATGCAGGAATCTAAACAGGAAGTCGATGTCACCAGGTGGTGCTGCACTCTGAAATGCTCCGGACTGTTAGAAGTGATGACTAATGTGCCACAAGTGCATATAGTTGTAGTTTTTTTATTTATTTCCTGTTAACACATGACGGTAACAAGGGAGTGGAATATGTCAGACATGCACAAAATATATCAAAACTTTCTGGGGAGGCAGATCAGCTGCTGTCTCATCTCTTTCACACAGGGGTAGCTAAAGAAGGGCGGAGGGGGTTGAGAAAAACAGGTTTTAGGTTAGAGGTAAAGTCCTTCCGGTGTGCCTTCCTGCTTCTTGTACAGGACGTTTTCCTTGGACTTTTTGAAGTCTTCGTTGGTGACTTTCATGCGGCGCTCTCGCAGTGCCATCAGGCCTGCTTCTGTGCAGATGGCCTGAAGGGTCAAAACAGAAAGAGGGGACAAATAAAGGAGGAGCAAGAGTCAAGTTAATACAAACATTTTTTTAGAGGGAAAAAAAAGACAAGCTGTGCAGCAGTGAGGCAACAGAGAAAGCCGGTTGTGGCAGCTTATTCTAATTCTGCAGCAGGAACAATGCTCTGCTTTGTGTGTTTAGCTTCCCTGCTTTAAACTAAACAAGCAACTCATGCAAAACCCCTGACTAACACTTATGGAACCTGAAAACAGCTTATAAAGTGGATTAAGAACAACAGCATTCATTGATTTGACAATGCTGCAAATATTTTTAAAAAAAACAACAACTTTAAGCTTTTCTTTTGCTTCATCCTGCTACGACAACTTGACACCTCAAATCCACTCATTCAAGTTACGTCTTCCAATCAAAGAGATCTTGAGGACTGTAACCACGTCACAGAGTAATAAACAGAAATATTTTAAGTTTTACTCAGTACACAAGAAATCTTTTAACGTCATTCTGCTGCTTTCCACATGAGGGCAGCAGAGCCGAGGCTGTCATGAGCAGATCTTTTTGAATGGAAAACTTCCTCCAGGTAATTAACTATCGACATAAAAATCATTTAGAAAAATCATCCCCAGCAGATTCGCTTTCAGCAGCTTTGTCTTGTTTTCACTCTTTCTGCTGAGTCATGCTGTACGGTACTGATGTGAACTGGCTCAAAACCAAGACCTGACCAATCAATGTGTGGCTTCAGTCACACAGAGGCCAGCACAGAGAGACACTTAGATTGGATAAACACAGCAATGCTGCTTAATTTACCATTATTACAGCTGGGTTTCGGCACATTCGGCTGTTTTCTTGTTGAAAACTGTATTTTTATCTAAATTAACAGCAATTGTCTTGCCTTGATGTCTGCTCCTGATAAGTCATCCTTTGCCAGGATAAGGTCATCGAGGGTGACGTCATCTGCCACAGTCATGCGGCTGGTGTGGATCTGGAAGATCCTTCTTTTGGTCTTCTCGTCCGGCAGAGGAAACTCGATCTTCCGGTCAATTCTCCCTGAGGAAGACCGAAGGAAACAAACACCAGTTGGAAATCGCTCGGGACTTTCTGTTCAGCAGCCTCAGACCAGTATTTGACACGTTTATTATTATAAAGAAG
This sequence comes from Craterocephalus amniculus, assembly GCA_036024015.1. Lineage (NCBI taxonomy): Eukaryota > Metazoa > Chordata > Actinopteri > Atheriniformes > Atherinidae > Craterocephalus > Craterocephalus amniculus. The sequence continues at coordinate 10,465 of JAVQJG010004334.1, read as the reverse complement.
TTATCCCATGACTGCGAACACTTTGACTCTGTCTGATCATACCCAGTTATCCCAAACGAACACCGTTATCAGCAAAAGGAAATGTTAATTATTTATAACATTTTTTTATTATGACAATTTTATAATGTCAATTGAAGTAATTTCTGGTATGCATATGATAGCCTTTAGCAAAGATCTTTGTTATAAAGAGCAATGACTAAAGGAAACGAGATCATAAATATTCACTCCTGAAAGGAGAAAAAGACTCCCTGACATTTCAATTTCCCCTGTCTGCCATGACTCAGCAGAATACAGCCATTTCCTAAGTGCCAGGCAGATATACAGGACTGATAGGGAAGCGAGCAGGCGCAGAGCCCGAGACCAATCCAGGTGGAATCACAGTCATCACACATGCGCTCACCAGGTCTGATCAGGGCTGGATCCAGAGTTTCTATCCGATTGGTGGCCATGATCACTTTCACATCACCGCGTGAGTCGAAACCGTCCAGCTGGTTGAGCAGCTCCAGCATGGTCCTCTGGATCTCCCTCTCGCCACCAGAGTTTGAGTCGTACCTACACCACAGACAGGAAAGCCATATGTCTAAATCTGCTGCATTGTCTCATCAACACCTCCATGAAGCATCATTTACAGGATATACAGAACATCATGATACTATCTTGGACTGTGTTTCAGCTTCCAACTTGCTCATATAATCTTGCTGAAAAACAGGCGATAATAGTTGCAAACTTGCTCCTCAGGCACACTGAGACCAGATATTCAAACGGTCTCCTCAGAGCTAACATAAAATCACATGTTTCAAAATCAAAATGCTTTAACTTGAACAACAGCCTCAGTAAGGAGTGGTAAGGACGTATTTCTGTACTTTTAACACTAACCCAATTTACTGAGGTGTTTGCATCATGTCGATGTGAGGCAACAGTCTTGGCGCATCTACCACCTCACTTGTTTTAGCCAGTAATAACACCCATCCAGCATGCTGACATCATCTCTGACTCCTCAGCGCTGCGGGTGATTCGTCATCTCTGCTCTAATGCTCTCACTCTCACTCTGAGATACTTTAAAGTAGAACTCGGCGTACCTCTTAGTGCCGATGGCATCAATTTCATCGATGAAGACGATGGATGGAGCGTGCTCCTCTGCCACCCTGAAGAGCTCGCGCACCAGCTTGGGCCCATCTCCAAGGTACTTCTGGATCAACTCGGAGCCCACCACCCGCAGGAAGGTGGCTGATGTCTGATTGGCTACAGCCTTAGCGAGCAGGGTCTTTCCTGCACGACAAGTAGATTTGGAAAATGCTCCGTTACTTTTCCACAATATCGTTAACAAATTTTCAGCAAACAGAAGAGCAGTTACTTGTTCCCCAGATAATTAATACGTTTATAATTTACTTATTTACTGGAAGCAGAAGCTGCTTTACTGCTGCTTCGAATGTTTTCTCAGACATTTAAGGTTTCTGCATTTTCTCTCTAGTAAGTTAAAACTCCAACTTTTATTTCTCAGACACAAATTACTGCTTCTGTTATAACACAGATTTCAAGAAGAGCACGCAAGCTTAAACTTCTTTAATCATTCCCAAACAAAATTAGGGATATTTTCAGAATTTCAGGGACTATGAAATGAAAGATGAGATGTTTCTCTGTAAACTGTAACAAAGAAAAGCATCACACAACCACTGTTTTATTGTAAGGAAAAAAGCAATTTTATAGCTAGAGAGTGAGAAGCAGTCAGCATGATAACATAAGCAAACCATGTTTATGTGAAATCCTGAGATAGAAATGAATGTACCCAAAGCTTTGCCAAAGAATGAAATTCTCCACATGATACTAACACAGAAATAAATGTGTAAAGGCAGTTATAACTTGGAGCCTTTTAGGCTGTGCTGAAACCAAAACATGACTTTTGGAGGACTTGGAGGTTTGCGAGAATGTTAAAGGTGTTTTCAGTCATTCCGCTGACAGCATGCAGTGTGATCTGTGAAGCTGCAGGAGGCTGATGAGGCTCAGCCTTCCTGCTGTGATGCCCTTTACAAAAAGTCTCTAATGACCAAATGGGATTTATCAATAACTTTTTTATGAGAGACGTACTACTTTGCATTCATTTGGCGGAGTGTTGGGTCTAAAATAACTCTCTTGCTGCTGTTCTGTGACATTTTGTCAAAATTTGACTGGGCTGAACCAAGCGAAAGCACACATTGCAGATCACAAGACACACAAACTCCACGGCCAGTTTGTGTTACTGTGTGGTCACCTGTTCAGAGGAATTTCTGACAGCTAGTGGTAAATTGAAATGGCACCAGTGATAATGAGTTACAACATCTTCTCAGCACTGAAGCCAATGACTCGGTAAACTCTGTTTCATTGTTTGAGCTGCAGCTTCTGCTATAAAATCAATGGGCCTCATGCAAGAAGCCCTCGTACAAACAGATTAATTCTTAAATGGCTTGTACGAGCGATTTGGGAGAAAATGCCGCATTCACCAATTTTCTCGTATTTCTACTCTTCCCTCAGGTACAAACGAATTTTACGAGTGCTCCAGACTTGACGTAGTGATGCAGAGTCTTGTGCAACTAATCTGCTTTTATCCAAATCTATGTTTTTCACTAAATGATTGCATTTGTCGAAATATAGGAGCAATTGTGCGTTTAAAAATCCAATATAAATTACACCATCATATATCTTGTAGCTCTGCAGTTCGAACTATAAATTATGATATTCCAAACATTTTCGGCCTGACATAGTTATTTTACAAGATAGGTCAATTGATGCTTTTGAACAACCTTTCAATTGTATTTTAGGACTTGAAATGTTGTCCAACTGTTAGGCCTTTGCCAGTCCTTTAATTCCACTTCTGACTGAGACCGGGGTAAAGTTAGTTTTAGGTTTGATATTCAACAGATATACGCTGCAGCGGTCTTCACTTTATATCTTCAACTATTATCTGAACCCCACGACAAAGTGGTATTGGCTCGGGAGAGGGGTGTCTGAATATCTGTTAAATATCAAACCTAAAACTATCTTCACCTCGGTCTGACTGAGCTGGAAATTTCCGATTTCACTTTGTTGATCTCAGGCAGCAGAACGTCGATCTTCGTACTGGTGAAATTCCTCTTACTTGACCTCGATGCTGTTTTTGTGAATGAACATGTTTTGACAAGCGTGGGAGGTGGGGCCCAATATGGAGTTTTTGGGGCGTTAATTATGCAAATGAACAATTCTCGTGAACGCGCGCTCACGTACGTACAGGTGGAATGCATCAAGTTTATGAGGGACATTTACGCATTAATCTGACGCTAAGAGCTTTTCTTAAATCTGACGTGGCACACTCGGAGCTCATCGTAGAGAAGAAGTAAGAGATAGTTAGGACAAGAATACGAAAATGTTGCATGAGGCCCAATGTTTCTATTCACCACTGTTTTGTTTAAGCTTGAAACACTCTAAACAACTTCTAGACAGATTTTCCCTTTGATTTCCAGATGTGTGTTGTAGGCACTAGTTGCTGCAGAAATTTGTTTGCATTTGTGGAGAACTTGGTAGCTTGATGTGAATTTCTGCAGAAAAACAGCATTTGTGAGAAAAGTGACGCTTAAAAGTGGTGAGTGGTGGTGCAATTTCCTCATCTGACAAACAGCAGAGCTGAGGTGGTGTCTTCAGGTTTACTTACAAAAAAAAGTAGACATGCGCTCTCTCCGTTAGTGTGAATAAATCCTTAGGAGGGTCTAACACTGAATGTTCAATGAGCTTGACACAAAAAAGGTGATATTTTTAGCCATTTCTATTCACCCCTGCTGTGTTACTTATAACCACTGCACCTTTGGTGTGATAGTGTGAGCTGATATGGGAACATGGCACATTAATGTGAGAAAAATGGGACTTTAAGTGCAGCAATGTAACTTCTTCTTACAGAGCTGTACACAAAAGTACAACTCTTATAGAAGTTAGTGGTTTATGATAGGTTATTATTATTCTTATTGGCATCTCATATTAGGTAATGTCCAAAAAGAATTTATAAGAACTAATAATTTTTTTATTTAAACTCCTCAAACTGGGAGAATGGACAATTTCAGAAATGGCCTGAAACAATTATAATTCTGTGACATACAATAGTTAATTTCCCTGCATCCTGTATGCAGTGCTGATGCTAATGTAGGACACAAACCGGTCAAATAAGCAACCTTAAAGTCGTCTCGTTCCGCTTGTGCAGTTCAGAACTCACCTGTGCCAGGTGGTCCATACAAGATGACACCTTTGGGTGGTTTAATGCCCATCTCTTCATAATATTCTGGATGTGTGAGAGGCAGCTCCACTGATTCCTTTTAAAATGAATAAAAAACGAACACAGTCAGACACACATATAAAGATTTTCAAACAAGACAAATTCAAACTTACTCTTCTTTCGCAGGAAGAAAAAATGTGCATGTTACTATAGGGCTGGGCAATATGATGATAAATATCGTCTGGATGATAGAAAATTCATTTTGTTTCATATGAAGCTCTATTGTTTAGCTGCGGATAGACACTTTATGGCATGGCCATGCACGCTACAATACAAAAACAAAGATGGAGGAAGACATTAACGGATCATTTCAGATCAGTAATTCACCACAAGATGACCACACAACCCAAACCAAGCAGTTTGTGCCTAAAAGAGGGACGGTTTCTATGGCATGGATGTGGTTAGCACAGAAAAAGACGAACGCGGCACAGACAACAGTTTGTAAAGTAATCCAGCTCGTTGACCCAACAACAGACAAGACAATCAACCTGGTACATCACCTGTACAACAATCCCGGCAGAGGATACAGAGAGTAAATGAGCGAAAACTACATCAAGTGATGACGAAAGCACTCATAATAAACACCGGACATTTTGTTTCAGCCTCAGGTTTTGTTTGCATTGAAAATAAGGAAATAACAATGCAGTAGATATGAACCCTTCAACCACAAAATAAAATATTTAATACCAAATACCTTTGTTTAGTATATAATTTACTGCATTTCCACATTGTAATTTTATATAAACTATTCATTAATTGCATGTACAAATAAATCACTATACTGTCATGTATACCATTAACAGGATATAAAATGAGCCATAATAGGGATATGAAATTGGTCATATTGTCCAGGCCTATGTTACAAATTGAGCTCTGCTCATTCAACATGACAGTCTCATATCATGTACCTTAATCTCCTGGATCTGATTGTCCAGCCCTCCTATGTCAGCGTAGGTTTCTTGTGGGGCTTTTTCTACCTTCATCACTGTCACCAAGGGATCAGTGTCATCCATCAGCACCCCAATCACAGCATGAACCTATAATGACACAGACACAAGACCTGAAGTATTCATTTTTACACCAGGTGAAAAAATGAGGCTGATTTCTTTAGCAGTTGTGTAGGACAGTGAAAAGCACAACTCATTTTTTCTGCAAAAAAACAGAAGTGTTACCAGCTGTTACCTTGTGGTTGAGAAGGACGGAGCAGCCTGGTTCCAGCAGGTCTTTGTCCACAAAGGACAGGATGCTGACGTAATGCTCTGAACCCACTGAGGTGGAAACGATGGCATGGTTGTCATCAATGATTTCCTCCAGAGTGCCTACGGACATGGGGGTTCCCCGCAGATCGTCCACCTTAGACCTCTCTTCCTAAAAACAAAAAGTGTAATTGTACACGATTGATCAAAACGTGAAGCACAAATGCTCATACCAGGCCAACGACAGCTGCAATCCAGCTTGTTTACCATGTATGCCTGCTTCAACACACCTCAATAAAATAAAATGGATCTAAAAGTGCCTCAAGTTCTGCAAAATACCTTTGAGTCAGGTGAATAAGAGTGGGGACACATGGAAAACCTGCTGGATTGCAGCCGCACTGAGTAACTTTGACAAAAAGGTGTGGGTGGGGGTTGTGGTTTAAAAGCTGACCTCCTGTTTCTCTTCTAGAGGCTTCATCTGCTCCTGGTTCCTGATGAATTCCTCCTCCATCAGTAGATAGTCTTTGATTCGTTCCTGCTTCAGCAGCTTCAGGCGACACTGAGTGTGAGGTGTGACTGAAAGACACACATGAAATATATACATATAAACATACCTTAAAAAGTACAAGACATCAATCTATTTGATTAATGCTCTGCTATGCCAAATGCAATCTTGAACTGTATGCTTTGAAATCAAACAAAAAACAATAACAACCCCAAAAAAAATCAACAACAGCCAAAACCTAACTTCAATAGTTACATGAACAAGAGCGAAAAAGGTTGTAGAATAATTAAATAACCAAAATATGACTAAGAGGGAAAAATTTAAAACAGGGGAGAAGCTGCCAGACAAGCAAATGTTGGATTTTCTCGTGTTTACCCAGCGGTAGTTTGCTAGCAGCGTCTGGTCCTTTGGTCTTCTTCTTTTTCTTGCCAACTCTAGTTGGAATTGGAGGCTCATATTTCTTTTTCTTATCCTTTAAATAAGAGCATGAGAGATAATAATAGAAAAGTTGATTGAAATATGTATAATCTACCATTTTAAATATTATTAAAACCTCAGAAGGAATTATTTCTTGATGACAAAATAAACTCAAACTGAAAACATTTTTTCACATAACACATTAACTTTTATTCACATATGGTTTTAACTGATGTTTGTGTCAGAAATACTAAGCAGTTTATGATCTGAATACTGATTAAATACAGTATTCATTTCAATCCTCTCTCACAGTTGTGGAAAAACTAAAAATATTTTTGTTAAAAGACCTTCAATGTGTAAACTAAACAAAATATTTAGAGATGTATCACGACTTTTCAAATAACTCAAACATTTCGAGTTTACCTGTTGATGGAGTTTTGATATTCAACAGTAATAACACCTATAAGTTACTTTACAAGAACACTAAAATATACGTTTATCAACCTAAATAAGCAGCTTCAGGCGTTAGTAAGAAATAAACAAAAAACCGTCTCACCTTGTCATCCTTCTTGCCTCCTCCGGGACCATGGCCTCCACTCTGACTTTGACCCTACAAAAACATCAGTATATTTAAACACAGAGATAATGATAACAGTCCGCTAACTTTTGGTTTCATTAAATGCTCAATTATTCCTCTGAAAGTGTTATTTCTCAGGCTAATTTCTGTATTTCCTCGCCGTTATCCCGGCAAGATAGCTAGTTATAAGATGTACAGTAGCCTATTTTACTGGAAAGACGGTGGGTAACAGTAGTAACATGTCCCGTGGAAACACCTGCTTGACATTTAAAAGACAAAGACTTCCTTAACATAATGTATGTCTTGGCAAACGAAAAGTAAAATAACGTCTTCTACCAGCTAAGAAAACAGCTAACATAGCTAGCCTTCGGCTAGTAGACCATAATCAGCGTTTAGTCTGTTACAGCGTAAAATAAAATTTAAGAGCCCCCTGAAAACTCGTGTCATAACAACTTTTACCATCTGCAGCACTATGACCGAAAAATGAGTTCCAAACAGCAGGTTTTAATTTAATGAAAATAACTACTACAGTCGCAGTGAAAATTGCTTGCTCACTTACCATTGTTTCTCGTCGCTTGGATGTGACGTCGGTGAGTACGGCGCCTCTATTGGTCCAAACTCTCAGGCATCGCATTCTAATGTATTTATTTAATTCCTGACAAGAAAATAAAAACACTTCCATAAAACCTATATACACATTTATATGGATTATCATCTAACATGATTCATGCTAGCTTTAAGAAAAATGTCAAGTTATGGTTTGATATACTTTAATGCTATATTTATCATCCTGCTAAAATCCCTGTTCCACCTGTTTTGAGCATGTCCATGTTGATAAACGAATGTTCACTTGGGTTATCTTCTGTGTCTTCCTTTTTTGGGTTTTTGATCACATATAACTTTATTGAAATAGACTCAGGTACACAAAAACACATGTAAGACAAGATAATATAAACAAGATCATACATACTGTATAATATCACATCAGGATCAGTCAGGATCACCTAATAACACACTGTAACATCTTCTGTGTTTCCTCTTTTTGATAATCAAATCTAACTTTATAAACAAAGTTTATTAAAACTCAGGCTCAAAAAACAAAATGTACATCAAGATGATAAATACTCAATAATAAGGATCAGCTAATAACATACTGACATTTTATCCAGTGAATCCCCAGTATGGATGAGTAATGGGAACAACTCTCAAGGGGTTTTGAGAATGCTACAATGATACAATTTGTGGATACATCCAGCAGATGGATAAACTTACACATAATCAGCCCCTGAGAGAGAAAAGGTTCCTCACCTCTTTTATAAAGGACCATCCTCCAAAGGTTTGATTCTTCCAAGTTAAGATAATTTTTTATCTTTTAGTGAGATATAGTAATAATCTGTTACTTCTTTCCTAATAGTAGGAGGAGCTGCCTGTTAGACCTGTGCAACACCCACCTGACGACCTCCCCAGCGAGCTCGGCCTGCTAGAGAGATACAGTATACCTGGGCGCGTTGACAAAGCTCCACCATCACCGCCTCTCTGACAACCAATTCGCCCACCTCCCCAAGTGTCTCACAAAACTGAGCAAACTGGAGAAGCTCAACCTAGACAGGAACCCCCTGCTGAGGGAGCAGAAGGCTGAACAGTCTGAACGGTCTGAACAAATGCCCAACTTGGAGGAAGAAGATGGAGAATGAAGAGAATGGCGAAAACAGGATTCATCTTTACTTCTGTTTGTGTCTGCTGAAGTGAGCCTGCTGCCCCCTCTGTTGTTAGACTCTGCACACTGCATGAACAGACCTGCTGTAGCCAACTGAAAGTTGGACATACAGCTGTCTTCAAATTATTCATCCCCTTCCATTAAAGAAAAGGCAAAATTATTCATGGTTTTTGAAATAACTCAAGAATGAAAAAGTAATAATAGATAGTCCAACATTGTGGAGTTTCAGTGTCAGCTTGTCCAGGTTCACAGTACTGAAAGCTGAACTGGAGTCCACAAATAACATCCTGATGAAGGTGTTAGGATGCTCCAGGTGAGCTAATGAGACTGCATCCTCTGTCCATTGGTTCTCTCTGAACTGTCTGTCCAGAGTAACAGGGATGACGTTCTTGATGTGACTGAAGACGGTCCTCTCAAAGTTCATCATGATTCCTGGTGTCAGAGTGACAGGCCGATGATCACTGAGGCAGGTGAAAGCAGATATTTTGGGCTCAGGGACAATGATGGAGGCACACAGGAAGTGAAGCGAGCTGCAGGGACAGGTTGGATATGTCCAGAAAAACTTCAGCCAGTTGCTGCACACAGCTTCAGAAACCGACCCGACACCTTCTCTGGTCCTGCTGCTGCTGCTGTTGCAGAACAAGAGACTGGTTGCTGCTGCTGAATTTCCTGTTGTTCCTTTCTTGTTCAAAGCATCATGAATGAGAAGGTGAGGATTGACAGGAAAGCGAGGAGCAGGGTGTGGAGGCCTTATGTGCTGCAAAGTTGAAGTTTTGAATGGATCTTATTCTGTTTATGCAGATAATGAAACATCTTGATTTAATGAATCAAACTGCCATATATTTGATTTATTCTACATTGATAATAAAAAAAACAACTATTACTAGCATAAATTACTAATCCTTTATTGTGATCATTATTATGATAGGATTTCTTTAGTCAGCCACTTCAAACTTGCCTCAAAAGAGCCAGGATCATCACCAGAGACTCCTTCCACCCTGGTCATCATGTTTTTGAACTGCTGCCCTCTGGCAGATGTTACCGGTCATTAAAAACACGCACATCCAGATTCCGTGGCAGTTTCCTTCCCAGAATTCATTTCTGCTCTTAATATCAACCTCTGATGCTGCTGCTCCAGCACTGCAGCACACGTTAGCACTTTAAAGTTGATGGGTACTAATTTACTGATTGTTGCCTTAAAAATTTTTTTATATCTTATTGTGACCTTATGTTTGCTTTATTACTGTTGTTTTTATGATCTGTAGAGTACTACTCTAATTTTGTTGTTTGCTTGTCTTACAATGACAATAAAATTATTTGAATTTGGTTCAATTTGATGTTCAATACCATGTCCAGAACAAATTGGTCTTTTGCCTTTGGGTATTTACTAGTAAAACCAACTGGAGCTGATTTTGATGCATTCAGAATCAGAATCAGAATCAGAATCCGAATCAGAATATTTATTGTCATTGTCAGAGCAACGAAATTGTGTTTGGGGCGTCCATACAGTATAGTTAATAAAGTGACAAGGTGCAATTCTTGTGAGATTCACATTTAAACATATTTATGATCGATAAAATTGTCATAAAAGGCACAGCTCTAAATGAGTCTAAATGATCTGAATTGCTACTAAGTTTTAATTTCAAATTACATGCAAATTCATCACTGCACTGACAACTGACAACCTCCTGTTGTGGTCAAGTCAGTTTTATGTATATAGAACATTCAAATCAACTGAGGTTGACCAAAATGCTGCACAAATTATGAACAACTGTAATAA
>JAVQJG010004329.1:0-15357 GCA_036024015.1 Craterocephalus amniculus | reverse complement strand
AAGGATGTCATATTTTGTGTGATAAGTAATAATTTCTATGCCAGCACAGTGATGACCAAAACATCAGAAGCTTTACAATAAGTCCCAACCTCATAAGTAATAATAAGACATCTTCTATTCATTGAAGATAGTTTCAAAATGTCAGGCAAGGCCTTCACAGTAATAAGCACTATCTCCACTCAGCTCTTAATCCACAGTGACGTGTGCAAGGTTAATCTTGAGTCCTAACCCAGATCGTGAAAATGGCTTAGTGAGAGTCATGCTGAAGGTTGAGTTAGGGATCAGTGGCATACCATGTCGCACATCAAATGTCAGAAGGAGGCGGTGGTCAGTAGCATTACAAGGACATGATAAAAACCAAATTTTTCCTCTAGCTTGAGTGATCCAAATTATGTTCTGCAAAACTTTTTTAAAAAGAACAACAAAATAAATAACAATAAAGTGGTTAAGATGTTTTTGTAAACATTGGTTATAAACATGAATGACAGTTTAGTTGGATTGTTCATCAAGCATTCTGTTTCCAAAATAACAATGTAAGACCTTCTTTTTAATTATTCATTTTGATATTATGTTACAAGTTGTTTATTAGAAGGATGTGGAAAGAAGAGGGTGATTTAATACTTGCCCTATTACCTGGTTTAATTGGATTGTGCTTGAAAACTTAAAAAGAAAAATACTTCAAAAGATACAAAACAGTTTGAAGATACACTTTGTTTTCCACATTTGGCAAATTTCTACCAGCTTGACATCATTTTTGTTTACCATTATGCAGTGTGTAATACTAATGAGGCAAAAAACTGATCCTACAATGTTTAAGAGTTACACATTTGCCTATAACTCATGGTATGATGCACACAAATCTATCCTTTCCGCTTCATTGTCTCTTTGTTTCTCCATCCTTCCTGTTCAGCCTTTAAGGCTCCTGATTGTTTAATCCCATCATGGGGGATTTGTGACATCAGCTCCAATCCTATAGCGACCTCAGCCAAACCAGCAGCGGGGATCAAATGGGATGAGGAGCAGTGGGACAGTACAGATCAGTCAGTGTGGACAAGCAACCGGACAAGAGGAAGATACACAGTTGGTGAGCTCTTAGGAGCCAACACATTTCTCTAATTGTTGGGGATCCCGCCATTCAACAGGTAAAGACTAATTATTAAAACATTTGTATTTACTTTATTTAAAAATATAACATTTTGTTTTTTGATTTTTGAGCATTTGAAAAGAAATTTAAGTATTATGAACTGAAGAATGTATAGATTGTTCCTCTCTGAAAACTCATGAACAACCTTTGCAGGCATTGGTTTTGACATCTTTTGAAAAAAAGTATCTCAATCTCATTTTACAGTCAGGATGGCTCGGGACATGTCAGATAAGGAAATCTTGAAAATGGAGCTGGACCAGCTGAAGAAAGAAGTTAGCACACCAAGGACAGCAGTAAGTCAGCAATATCTCTTTTTAAAAACAAAAAACATACTTGTAGTGTTTTCTACAGAGGCCTTTTGAATCAAAACAAAACTGAACCAATAAAAGGAGATGCAGACTATCAGATTATTTCTTGTACCTAAAAAAACTGTGCTTACGAATGTTTTATTTTTCCCTCTGAACAGGTGAGTGCAAACTGCGCAGACACAATTGCATTTGTTGAAGGACTGGCACCAAATGATCCACTGATTAAGGGAGTTCCAGATGACAAGAATCCTTACAAGGGAGACAAAGGCGGCTGCATAATAACATAGCACACAGCATTCAAGGAAAAGTCACACCGTTTGTTTTTTTTTTTTATCAGAGATGGTTACGATCATGTGATTTTCCAAGTAGAATGCAAGTGGATACAATGGACAATAGACAGAAACTAGGATATGTAAGATCCCTCTCTATTACTGTATGCATCTGTTGATATGAAAATATGTCCATTTGTAATTAAATGCAAGTAGTTATGTAAATCTTCAACCTGAAGTGGCTGCTCTTATTATTGATTCTCATAATTTTATTATACTTATTTTTACTGACTACATCTCTGATGGCATGTCAGTAAAGGTCCACCCATCTGTTTACCGGTGTAAAGCAGGGAAAAGTCACAAGAGCTGTGCACCTCCTGCTTAGTCTATAATAGGATTTCTTGCAGCACGGTCAGACGCTCTGGCCTGCTGACACAAAGCTTCTTCCTGTGTCAAAGTCTTTAAGCTCATTCCATTTCTCATTCCTTAACTTCCTCTCCTCCATCCACTTAGTATCGTTCTGAACCCAATTACACATTTTGTTCAGGACCATTTGGCTTACATTTTTTGATAATTTTCAAAAACTTTAACAGATTCATAAACAGCTTGAAGGGTTTGAAACAATTTCCATGTCCCAGACCAGCATCTTGGCGCCAAGGGTTTAAAATGGAATCGAAGAAGCAACATCTTCATCTGTAAAGGTTGATTGAAAACATGATCTCTGTTATTCATTGCTTCATCTAGCCCACTCTTTCTCAAACCTTACTGCAGAGCCCCTGTTTCATCAGCAACAGTAATGCCAAGTGTGATTTGATTGTTTTTCATAATCTTTGACTTCAGATTCTCAATGTAATCTAAATCGCAGAAATGACATAACTTGAGAGTAAAGTCCAAACAGCCTACATGGAAACTGTCCTAAATTGATCACGCAGCATGGGGTTTATCACAAGCTTTGAAGGGAAATGTAATGTAGATACTAGATAGCTGCTTATATGAGTCACCATGCCATGTTATTAGAGTGATTTTCCACAAAATGTGTGTCCATTTCTTGGTTTCACAAGGACAAAGACTTTTCTTATCTGGCCTAAAATTCGGAAACTAAGTGATCTCGCTCAGTTATGTCGTTGTAAACACATAAACTGGACACCGTATGTATAAAGTCTAATGAGAGATACCAACTAATCTTAATTGCTTTATCAGATAAGAGCAATTATGAGTTTATCTAATCTAAGTAGGTTGAGCTCTTTGGAATGATTGGATATATTATACTACCACACAACAAATTGTTCTTTTACATTTCAGCTCACTTTGATTAGGTTTTCTTTTATTGTGGCTTTGAAGATGTTTAGGATAGTGTATGTTTCATGCAAAAGTAAAGCTGTTTATCTAGGGATGCATCAATGCATCGGTTGAACTCATGTTTTCCCTGTTAACGTCCATTAGCAAATGAAAATGAAATTCCCCGATGTTTATATAAATATATATACTGCATATATGAAGAGTTCTTTTCCAAAAAGCTATAAAAAGCCAATTTTTAAAAAAATGGTTGGTCATGCCATTTTGTTGTGTAGTGAACCTAGTTGTTGCTCTATCAACATTTCATGCTAAATCCCTATATTTCATCATTTAAACTCTACAGAAAAAATCAATTCCTCATTCAAACCAATGGAGGGTGTACAGCATTTTAGTGACATTAAAGGTTGTTTCTGTTTCATAAATTGTTCTGATTGAATTTGTGCTCGTTCAATTATCGAGTGATGAAGAGCTCAACGACTTGTATGTTTCCATGACAGAAAATAAGTAATAAATAACAAAAAGACAGAACATTAGCCATGTGCAAAGATGTAATGATAAACATCTGTATCGGTCCAGAATTTCACAATCGGTGCATCCCTTAATCTATCACTAAATTAAAAAAGGTTTAATAATGAACTCTTGGTCTGTTTGGACAAGATTTTAATTTTGATCAGGAGAAACTTTCATTCCAAAGCAGGAGTATTTTAATGATAACAAGAGCAAGTTGTTTTTTACATGGATTTACACGGATGCATTATCAAGACCCAAAACATCCAGCTGGGCTCTCTCTGGCCTTGTCCTTGTGCAGCACCACTGTGACACAACCAGGGACAGAAGCCATACAAGAGAGAGAGGAGGCAGATAAGATTAAAGCAAAAAGTCTAAATAACTGAGTGAATGTCAAGAATATAAATCCCATCACAGTGTGCACTGTCATCAGATTAAAAGTGGGTCTTTCACCGCTTTATCTTTATGGCTTGTCATTACACAGACAGTGTTACATATCAACCCCCTACCTGTTTTTTTCAGACCTTTGGCACTCGCACAGGAACTCAATAAAAGAGGCCTCATGAGGGGCCCATCATTCAGAATACAGCTGCCACAGCTGCAACAAACCCTGCAACTTTGATTTGATTGTTGTAAAGATGTGGCTCCTGGTTTTCTTAGTCTGGCTGGTGATATGGGCTGGTGGCACGTACTGGTACCTGTTTGGGAAACCGAGCCCTTTCTCTCTGGAATCTGTGAGACCTCCTGGACCCCGAGAGTTTGACCAGAAGAAGCGGGACAAAGTCATCAAACAAGGTACAACTGATGTGCGGTAAATCAGGATGATCAGGTTGCACTGATGTCTATGATGAGTTTATATTGTGATTGTAATATCAGTTTGATTCAAAGCCAGATTATAAAAAATCTTGAACTTTTGTATTTCATTTCAACAACAAATAATGCACAACAAAAAGAAAAAAAAAAGAAAAGGAGAGCCACAAAAACTAAAAGAATTAAAATCTTAAATTTTAAATCTTAATCTTTTATCAGTTCTATGGAAATCATAAGCATCTGTGATCACATTAGCCAGAAAATTCATATTTTTCCTGTTTAATCAGAAAGCCCAAAATCTGAATCCTCGACTATAAGATCATTAGCTGCACACACACACATCCAGTGCAAAATAAACCTAATTGGCTGTGAAAATAGAACTAAAAAAAAACTCGACAAACCAAAGTTCTTCAATTTTTTCATTATATGGTTTACAAATGTGATTTTCTGTCCATTTTCTTATTATTACACTCTGCTTCTATCTAAACATTTTGATTATTCGGTTTTATAAAGTTATTGCTTGAGCTCTTTAAGAAAGGTAGCTACTGCATATTATATCTGTGAGGACTATCTGACAGGCCAGTAAACTGACGAAAACATCTAATGTAGATTCTTAGTTATATTATGGAATATGGAATAGATCTTTTCGTGTTGGCCTTCAATTGTTTCATTAAGGGATCATAATTGCTGATTAGTGCTGGTCCCCTAAATCAGAAGTACAATAATCGTTTTCCTGTGTGTTTTATCTAAATTAGATTATCACAAGGCGGTTGTGAAAGCTGCCTAATCTGATGTTTATTGCAGACAGAGTACAGATCTGTGCTTCAGTTCAGTATTTATGACAGGAAAGGTGTGCAATAACAACCTTCAGACTATTGTATAACACATTTATGTAACGCATTTCATTGTCTCAGTTTTAGGTCAACATGACCTCCTTTATGATAAAAGAGAGAATTAAAAAGTTGATCATGTTAACATCTGTTCTTAATGCTGCTTTCTAGGATTCAACGTTGACAAAGTGCCAAAGAACCTGGATGTCATCGTCATCGGCAGCGGGATTGGTGGGCTAACGGCCGGAGCCACGCTGGCTAAAGCAGGAAAGAAAGTGCTGATCCTGGAACAGCACGACCAAGCTGGAGGCTGCTGCCACACTTACATAGAAAAAGGATTTGAGTTTGATGTTGGTAAGAAAATTTCTTTCTTTCAATGACTGATGCAGAGAAATAGTTTCTGAAGTAGGGATGGGTGATACTTAGATTTATCACATTATTATTAGAATATGGTATTTTTCAACTGTACGATACTTTATTGCACCTTGAAGGAGGAGGTTTAGATATTAGATAAATATGGATAAATGTAAAGACAAAATATTTACAGATTAATTAAATTATTCACAATTTCAATGAAAAATGAACCCCAAAATAATATGGAGAATATAATAAAGAATAACACGCAATAACCTGCATCAACCCAGTAAAACCCAGTATCAACAGAGTTTTATCTCCATACTAAAAGAAAGTATCGATACCAATATTTTGACAGGCTAGTATTAATAGCAAAAAAAATATTTTTGAATTTTGCAAATTTTGGCTCAGAAGAGACCATCTCATTGTTGATCACTTCTTTGTCTTCAGGCCTTCACTACATCGGTCAGGTCCATGAGAACAGCCTGCTGCGAATCGCCTTTGACCAGCTATCTGAGGGCCAACTGGAGTTTCATGAGCTGAATCAGCATTTTGACACCATCCAGATTGGCCAAGGTGACAACAAACAAGAGTACACCATGTTCTCTGGTAAAACCGAGATGAAAGCTCACCTGATGAAGCAATTCCCCGATGACACAGAGGCCATTGAGACATTCTTCAAAATCATGAAGGTAACAGTTCGTAACTCATATCTCATCTCTCTTGATCACTACATAATCCTTCTATGTCCTCCATGTTCAGATCTCAGCCAAGAAGACTCACTATTTGGCGACTCTGAAGCTGATTCCTCAGTGGATGGCTTTGTTCCTGCTCAAGTCTGGCATTGCAAACCTTGTCTCTCCGGTCTTCCGCCTCTCTGGGATGTGTGCAACTGACTTGGTGAACACATTGACCAAAAACAAGGATCTCCAAGTCATCTTTTCCTATCTTTTCTACGGTGGGTCCCTCATTAAATTACCGAGTTAGAAGTTTATTATACCCAAAGAGCACCTTACTATATTGGATTTAACAGGACACAATAACTAAATACTGGATTCAATCACCCTCAAATCTCTTTAGATTTTAATTTATGGTTGTTGAAAGTATTATTTTGTTTACATGTAGGTGTTCCACCAAAGGACTCCAGCATTCTGATCAACGCCCTCCTCATTCACCACTACAAACGAGGCGCCTACTATCCTAAAGGTGGTGCAAGCGAGATTGCTTTCCACATCATCCGTACCATTCAGAAACATGGAGGAAACTGCCTGGTCAGAGCCCCAGTGTCCCAAATCCTGGTTAATGAGAAGGGAGCAGCTTATGGTAAGAACTGCATCCAGCTCAGCTTCTCACCTGAACAAGGTGGAGCGATGAGGTGGAGCTGAGAATTTCTGTTTGTGATGCACGGCAGGGGTGAAGGTGAGGAAAGGCCAGGAAGAAGTGGAGGTTCACGCTCCTGTGGTCGTTTCAAACTGCGGCATCTTCACTACCTTTCAGAAACTTCTCCCACCTGAGATCCAAGTAAAACATGGTGAGAAACTCACCTGATTCTGAAGTAAATTTAACTAATAAAGACGTGACAATTTGTTCATAAAGTTGTATTTTGCAGATATTCAGGACAGACTGAACATGATGAAGCACGGCAGAGGATCGCTCCTGGTCTTCTCTGGTTTTGACGGAACTGAGGAGGAGCTGGGTCTTGTCTCCACGAACTTCTGGCTGTTCAAGAACAATGATATGGACAAGTCGTAAGTATGAAAAGAAAAAATAAAATGCTGAGGACAGGAAAAGCTTTTACAACCACAAGGGGGTGCTATTGTATAAGATGGAAAACCAAGTGCCCTGACTAACCCTGCTGTCAAAATGGCTTACATATGCCAAAACAGTTCGGATAAATATACACTTTATTTAACTTATTGCAATCTTCATAGTGTTGGACTTCATTTTCTACTTTTCAAATGCTTAGTTTTTGCTTTTTTTCAGGATGGAAGACTTCTTTGCTTTGAGTAAAGAAGAGGCACCTGATAACATCCCCATGATGTTCATCACCATGCCATCTGCTAAAGACCCTGAAGCCAAAATACGACATCCTGGTAAACACAAACACTTGTTTTCTACCACAAAAATATCAACATTGGTAACTGTGCAGTTAGATTTGATATAAAACAAACAACAAACGGGATGCATTTGATGTCCATTGTGTTTCATGCTCTCAGGAAAATCCTGCATGACGATACTGACCATGGTGAATTATGAATGGTTTGAAGAGTGGAAGGACACGACTGTCCGCAAAAGGGGACATGAATATTACAATTACAAAATGCGATTTGCTGAGAAACTCTTTGACTGGGCCTGCACTTTATTCCCTAAAATCAAAGACAAGGTACGATCTGTTGTTTTCTTTTCAATTATTCACAGATGTTAAACTATAATGTTGTCTGTGTGCCATAAAGGGATTTAAGATAACTTTTTTTAAAAAGTCATGAAAGTTGAAGGTTTCTGTATGATTTTGTGTTTTTAAAGCTGGTTTTCCAGGATGTGGCTACTCCACTGACCAACATGCACTACCTGGGAGCTCAGCGAGGAGCCATGTACTCTGCTGAACACAACCTGGAGCGTTTCTATGCTGAGGCTGTTGCCAGGAACAGATGCAACACACCTGTGAAAAACCTCTACATTTCAGGTATGAAGAAGACACTGAAATATCTCTTAACAAGTCCTGGGACCAATTCACACTTCCCTGGGGAAGAATTAATGATGCTTGTCATACTTTTACACCAAAACATCCAGCATTGTTCATGTTCAGTGTAAGAAAATGCGTCTTATCTTGCGGGGGCTACATGTGTCTGTTTCAGGCCAAGACGTGTTCAGCTGTGGAATAGCAGGCGCTCTGCATGGCGGACTCCTCTGTGCCTCCACGGTGTTAGATCATATTGTCTATATCGACTTGCTCCTCCTTAAGAAGAAGCTGAAGAGGAGGAAAGCCAGGGAGCTGGCCCAGCTGGCGAAGAAGAAACTGCAGTGAAGGTGGTTTCCGCTTCCCCTGCAGAGCAGAAACAAAACTGCACAATCACAGAGAACCTAGAAAAATCTCTGAATTCATAAAGTCTGCACATAGTTTTTTCAAACTTATGAGGGAACAGAAGGAATATCCTTTTTGTGGTTCATCTTGAGAAGTGAATTTGTCAAAATGTGTGTAATAGATCGTTTTGAGTGCTTTGCTACTAAGATAACCTTTTCATTCATTTAAAAAAGTCATTATTTTTGCACAATATTTTTACAAAGTTATAAAATTGTATTTACTATCCAGCAAGTTCATTCTTAGTCTTGCATTATTATTATTTTCTTAGTGTGTAAATAACTCATTTAAACCTGTAAAAAAGCAGAAAATGGTTGGTTTAGCTTAGTTCACAGCAGTAAACTGGAACTCCTTGAAGGTGTAAGACTGGTATTAGTTGGATGTGTGCTGGTCACTTTATTTCTTTAAAGTATTTAAAAAATGTTAATAGTAAATCACAAAGTGGATCGGCTGCATGACATAATTACTTTGATGCCTTCGGACAAGACAGCCATTTAATATATCAAAGCTTTGGTTTTATTTCTGTTGCATGTTTAATATTATTGTTTGGTTTTTGGACACATTTTGATCTTCTGTGTCAGATATATTGCTGGAAAAAGTTTGTAAAGCTTATTGCTGTGTTTGTTTCTTCTTTCGTGATGGGTAACAACACAATAAAGACATTTTAATAGTGGGATGCTGCTGTGATGTGAAGATTTCTTTTGGCTTTGGTTTTGCATCATTAAAAATGTAGGTTTTTTCTTTTGCACATTTCCAATAAACCTTAACAAAAAAAAAACAAAGTGCATAATAATATTTGCAGATAACCTGATGGTTGTATTGGTCCTCCAGCTGAAACTCAGGTGGTGCAAACCTCATGTATATAATACCATCTTATATTCTCCAAATAAACTATTAATGTATCAAGACTTTGCTTAGAATACATGTATTTCAGGTGAGCTGAAGTTTCAAAGCCCTCCTGGGTTTAGTTCCCACCTATGTTATTTTGACCCAGGTTATAACCCTGATGTTGTTTGGGCAACTGCTGAAATCAAACATGTTGGGTGAAACCTCGGATTTCCTGCACTAAGTGAACATTTCCTCAGTAAACGTTGGGCATATTGGCTGACAAATTGAGGTCTGGGGGGACCAGAGGAGAAGAATGAACCCTCTGTCCATGCAGACTCTGGGATTTCAGTACCTCTCTCGCTCTGTTAACATCCACCCCTCTGCTGTACAAACCCAGAGAAAGCACTCACTGCACCTGAGAGTCTAGGCTACAGGTTGATTTCTTTAAATCGTGTCACCATATAAAAGGTTAAAACTAAGAAAAGTTAAAGAAACAGATTTTAAGATGGGAGGGAGGAGTTAATTATACTGACTTTAACTGGCTGGACATTCAGTAGAGCAAGACATATAATTACTATGGGATACAAAGAGCATTTCTGCACCATAAATAAACATTTCAGTAACTCTTACTTTCCTTTGCTGCAGTCTGACTGACTCACAGACCAACTTAAAGTCAGTTTAGCCACAGTAAGACTTCAGAAATTAAGATGAATTTTTTTTTTCTTTTTAGTGACGTGGCTTTGTGAGACAGTCTGCCAGCTGGTTACTTGGTCTGGCTAACATATTTTAGAGATATAGATCCTTCTGCATGGTTGGAATAAGGTGAAGCTTACTCTGGCATTAACGACTTGTGTACATTGCTGTGATGATGGTGAAACAAGATGGGACATTATAAATTTTACAGTAACAGAGTTGAGTGAACATCATCATCAGTGACCCCTTGCACAAGAAAATGGACACGTAGGCCGAGTTTTGATGGACCTGCAGAGAATGACACGTTCATTTGTTTTGTCATTCATTTCCTGCCATATGACTCTTTTACTAAGAGTTTATATTATTTATTATTTCCTCTGGCAGAGCTTTATGCTCTGAGGCAAAAAACCAACACTTTTTAATGAAAATTTTTGAACAGGAATGGAAAAATGGGGAAACTCTGCCCCCTTGTGGGGGTAAATTTCAAAGCTAAATTTAAAACAGGATACAAAATTCACCTTTAAAACAGGATGGGATTAATTTGATGATTTGTATTGTTTGTGCTCTGAGACTAGCTTCAGACTTGTTTGTGGTTCGGTTCAGGATAAATACAGGCCTTCATTAATTCACCTTAAGAGCTTCCACAAATGAGTTAGAGACAAAGTGTAGTTTAGTTCAGCTAGGCTTTATTCAGTTTAACTTCATGAAACTGTAATGGTTTTTGTTATAAAATGTTTTGTGGGTCCTGTAGCTGCATAGTACAGAAAATAGAAACAAAACAGACATGGCAGTCTTGTTTGAAAGGTAAGCAATGTATCCTAAAAATGAGCAGATCTGAGGAGGAATTTCAGTTTTTCTTGACCAGCAAACGTTCTGCCTCAACCCCCTTCCTCTTTTTTTCCTCTTGCAGGCAGCTCCCACATGTTTAGACACGCTCAACATTAGGAGAGGCCCACAGGGTTCTACCCTAACAAAAGCAGTCCACTCTTTCCACTGTCTTCACCCCTCTTTCTTACTCTCTCTCTAACCTGTAGAGGCAAATTACTGAATAAAGTTGACCATACAGGAGCTGCAACTTAAAGATTTTGTCCTTTTTTTTCTTTTTTACATGGAGTAAACTTGCAAACACTGTAGCAGCAGGATTGGCTCAGTGAGTATTCATGTTGCCGGGTTCTTGTCTCTGTGCTTCAGCCAGCTTTCCTTCTTTTCCAGATGTTGGAGCTCCTCCCCGCTGGCCTGCTGCTGCCTCCCACAGCTTGAGCCCAGCCAGCAGCCACAGCTGCTACCAATCTGATGTCTCTCACAAGAAACTTTTAGACGTCCGAGATGAGACGAAGACCCAGTCTGAAGAAAGCACTCAGACTGAACTTTAAGGCATATGTAGGTGATAATGCACAACGCCAGCTGATTTTAAAGTTGCTTATATTTACACTTCTTCTTTGTATCTGATTTGATCTCATGATAACTAAATGAAAAGTAAATTTAGAACTAGAGGTTTACAGATAAAGAAAAACAAACCAATTTCTTAGTGGATGTCCCTTTTGATTCAGCCACATTTAACAGCGCTCCTGGTCTCCACAGTTTACAGGCCACTGGCTCATTGTGGGTGAAAAGGCTGAGGCCAGCTCTCTGGTGAGCTTATTGAATGATTTTACTGTAATTCTTCTTTTATGCTTTTAATGTTTTATGTAAAGCACTTTGAATTGTCTTGTACCTGAAAATGTGCTATACAAATAAGCTTGCCTTGCCTTGCCTAAATGGAAAAATTCAAGAAAAATGGCAGCTTTCCCCTGTTCCCTTACCTCTGCCTTCAAATTCCTCTCAAGCCTGATACAGGACTACTTCACATATGTATATATTTAGAGTTCAGATCAACAAAATTCAAAACTTTTATTGTCAAAATGCTGAAAAAAGAAAAGGAAAGTAAATGTTTTCTGCTTGTATGTGCAAAGCATTTTTCCACTATTTGTAAGCTTTCTGTACGTTTGCATCCATCGTAACACATTAGATCAAAAACAGCATCTGAACATCAGTTCTGAACATTTAGTAAACTAAAAACTTATTTTACTGTTTTTATTAACAATGAGTAGAAGAGCAACATTATTATTTCTATGAGCATCTTTCTTTGAAATACTCACTGCGTACCAGTTTCCAAAATCTGCTTATAGTTTTTTTAAAGGAATTTTTTAGGACTTTTAGAGACAAAAAACACCTTCAGGAACAACTAGAGGCTTGGCTGATGACTCCACCTAATCCTGGTGGCCCTGGGACCCACAAACAGAAACCTGGTTATAGATTTGTTATAATGATACAAAAGATGAGGTATTGATGAATACAATTATTAAAGTGGTATTATTGTTCTTGTTACAATCATATGTACTCATAATGTTGCTATCGTGAATACTGGTGAGGTGGTGAGGATAACTAATCTACATTAAGTTTAGTAGTTTAATGGAATTGCATTGTTAACTTTCATTACTAGTATTTTTGATATTTTGAAATATTGCTCTTTTCTACAACATTTAACTTAATTCTATTCCCTATTAAACACATCACGTCCAACAACTCGTCACACTTTCATACACAATTTTTCATGTTTGTTCTGTTATTATTACATTGTGTCACATTCCTTGTCATCATGCCCAATGCCCTAAAACAAAAAGAATGTAAGAAACAAACAAAAAATGCAATAACCAGCCTTGGCTGGTGACCTAACAAGGAAAAACCTGATATAAAGCATCATCTGTATATGTGGTGACAATTTCCAGAAGTATATGGAAGCAGTTGTATGTTTATGAATAATTTCCTTTATAACTTCAACACATTTTCTATATTCCAATTTTAAATCATGGGGTTAGCCCCCCCTAAGTGTGATCAGGCGAGAAGCAGGGTCAACAGCAGGACTAAAAAAAACCCCACAACCAACCAATTCTCAATGCTAAAATCATGTTTGTAATTTTTAGATTTTCTCAAGTCAGTTGTTGAACAAATGTTTTTACTAAACAGTCCTCATCAGCTTTCAAATTCTTGATGCAACCAAGCCAACATGGTGTTACGGCAATGTACAAGGCCACTTTGGACACTGTATGCCATATTTTTATGTGTCATTTTATGTTATTAGAATGAGACGCCAAATAGGGTTAGAGTAGAAGCACAGAGACACGTACCATCATTTCAGTTAAAAAGGAACATTTTGCATTAAGAAATCTATGACTTGTCTCCTTGTACACTTCCATGTCTCTCAGCTGTTTGCAATATGTCCTGCAAGGCTGCTATACACATTCGGTTGTAAATGATGCTGCCTGTTGGAGTTTGCGTGGTTGAGACAGAAAAAAAGAGAAATGATGCAGAGATGGCGGGGGTGGGGCAGAAGATGGCGGTAAGTTTTTCTAAAACATTTCCATTTCAATTTCACTGGTGGCTAGTGCTCTGTTTATCCAAATCTATTCCTGCAGTCACATCTATGCAAGAGAGTAATCATTTATGTAAAATCAGAAAGTTATTAATGACTTTAAAAAACTGCATGACTATATTGTTTGAAGCAGAAGAAAAAGAGAAAGAACACCTTGTTTTATGGAAAGCAGAATTAATCCCCACCTGGTAAACCACAAAGTCCCGATCTATTATGTGATCATAGTTTATACTGCCTGGTGTTCCTGAGGATAAGAGTTTCTGGCTTTAATCCAGCACTAACGCTGTGAGATGATGAGGGTTATGGGTGCAGTTTAATCAAGCAGATTTTACTCTTTCAGATTTAATACACACTTTTCATTGAAGCTGCTCCTCAAGCTGACACTCAAGAAATGAGGCAGTTTCATATTTCACTGTTCAGTCCCCCCTCTTACTTGTAAAAAAAATATCCCTCCTTCTTCTATTCTGCATTACGGTGATGCATCCGCATTCGTCACTGCTGCTCTCTCGGCTTTGTGTTTCATGGTGAGGAAGCTTGTGAAGCTGGAGGGAGCCTAATGATTGAGACGGTAGAGGGGGCTCTTGTGTGGGCGTGTTGCATGACATATCTAAACCAGACTATATTTCGGTGCGTGTTTAAGATAAACTCTGAATAGGAATATTTAATTTCAATTTCAGTATCTTAATAAAATCTGTTCAACATAACTCAATGTTAAAGAAACTGTTGGGTTATGCAGATAAAAGCTGATGAGATTATTTTATCTAGACAGAAAGAAATAAAAAGGAAGTTTCTATACAACATGCTCCGCCAAAATACAAAAAGAAAAACATAGGAATGAGTTGAAAACATGAAAAAAACATATTTATAAGATTAATGAAGCAAATTGGGGAAATCCTCAAAGAATTTGCAGTCAATCCTACTCTTCCTCATACCTTGACACTTTGCTTAGTGTTACACAGTTTGCTGTGAAGTACTTCAGTCTTGCTCTTTACACAAACCAAATGTTTGTTTTTCCATTTAACACAGATGTGAGCAACATCTGTCCAGAAGGTGGCACACTCAAATTCCTCCACTGGAAACTGCTTTTGAGTAAGTTTGATCATTCAGCAGGTCAGAGCTGCAGAATCTTAAAATGCAACTATGAACATGTCTTTTTAAGATATCATGATCTCTCACTGGTGGTTAAGTATGGTGGGCTTGAGTTTAAGCCAAACACATAAAAACACAAAAGTGTTCCTTCCTCTGAAAATCTCCAGCAGAACCTGATTTCAGCACCATTTTCACTTCAGCGCTGAAGCATTTTTGGCAAGATTGGATTGTTCAAACAGCTTAAAGTGTCGAGTCACTTTTAACTCAGTCTTCATTGTGAGATAAAGTCTGAGGAAGGGCTGCAGATCCTGTCTCATGATTCACCATCACTAAACTCACACGTTTGGCCTCTGAGCAGGCCGTGTGATTGAACCTCTCCAGTGAAAAGCGCTGCACTACAAACAGAGACATCACAGGAACCACAATGAGAGACTCCACCTTTTGCCTTCTGGCCTGTCGTTTTCTTTTCCTGCATCGAAGGCTGTCGCTCCAAAGCTCCATGTGTCATTAAAGGAATACTCCGCCCTCAGAATGATGTGCCTTCATTTTGTACTCACCCTCATGCTGATTAACACTCTGGTACACTTTCTTGATGTTCATCATGTAGCCGGAGATATCAGGAGCTTTTCGTTTGTAGAAAATGCCCATAAAGTGATGTTGAACGGGGCCCGGTCAAAAAAGTCCACAAAAACTTGGCAATATTCCTCCATACTGCTCGTCCAATGTAATCCAAGGGTT
>JAVQJG010004326.1:0-33552 GCA_036024015.1 Craterocephalus amniculus | reverse complement strand
GCATGAGTTTTTTTTATTAATTTAATTGATAGAAAACTATGCAAAATAATAAACTTCTGTAGAACATATTATACCAGATTATAACATGCAAGCTAATTTTCATCTGTAGTCCCTTGGCGGGTGAAGACAAAACTAAAAAAACAATAAAACAAAAACTTTATACAATGTAATTTCTATTTTACTGATTACTTTTTGTGCTGCTAATATCTCAGATCATCTGCAATTTTATGATGAATTTATGGATTTTAAAACATATTTATTCATTACTTCTTCAAATCAAAACTATGACATTGTTGTCACTCTGATAGCTCAGATTAACACATGAACAGCTTATTATCGTTACTCAACAGTGTTTATAGAGCAGATGTAATGTATACTGTATGTATACAGATGTAATATTATGTATCTCTGACATTATGAACCCTGTCAGTCTGTGACCTGTGTGAAGGTGGAGCTGGATCATCTCCACCTACATCTATGTCATGCTCTCTAACAACTGATAACACCAGCCTATTATCAACCAGTACAGATGGATTAGGGCGGAGTTTAATCATTTATCCAATTACAGATTTCAGCCATAGATAAACTTAGCACAGAAAGTGCAGACATCTGTATTTGGCTGATTCTTTCATCCCTAGGCCAAGATCACTTGCTGTTGTATTGTATGGTTGGAAAGGCTGATAGGTCACCCATCATACAAGGTATAACTTGTACGGATTGTGCTTCTGTGGGGATGAACAACTCTACATGTTTGGGTGGTGTCTCCCAAAATGCCCCTGCAACATTAATCTATTATTTACTCTTTTATAGATTAATGTTCTCATATGATTAGCTGTGCTGCTCAAACAATCCCTACAGGTTATAGCTCCTTGTAAGGTGACTCCAACAATGTATAATACAATAATTGGTGTGATTTAAGGGAAGAAACAACCAACCAAATACAAATTTCCTTACTTTTCCCTCTAAATTTAGTTTGAAAGTTTTTTTGTAAATGTGTAATTTCATATTCTGTAGTACAAAAATAATTTTACCTAATTTTTGTTAATCAATTGATTGAAGCTCTGCTTAACTACACAAATACACAATTTTAGCATTAAATTATAGAAAAATTATGAAAGAGTAATTTAATGTTTGGTTCCCAACTGTTAACTTACTGACCAGTTAAGTCAGCACAGCTTTAAAAAGATTTCATAGTGGTCGCTGTGAGCCCACACTGATCGTAAAATACATTTATTTTAAGGTGGAACTCTTTTCCAGACTTTCTAGAGGTTTCCCATCCAAGTCTGTGACGCACGATTTTACGTCAAGCTGTTCACTGACTTCTGATGAACTCCGCGTCCATAATGCTGATTTAACAAAGACTTAATATCAGAGAGGTTTTAATTAACATAAATGTATGAGAACCGATTAACAGAAGATGTTTTGTTTTCAGGAGCAGAGTGGTTAGCGTTACATCACTGGATAAGGACGCTGCTGCAGACCAGAAACAAATTGAAAATAAAAAAAACGTGCAAGTTTAATTCTGAGCAAACAGTTGTAAAAAAGAATAAAAAATATTCTGATTATATTATGTAGCTACCTTTCCGAGCGGGACGACATTATTTTCAATGTCTCTGCATCCATCGGGATCCGTAGCCGGCGTCGGCTGGTTGAGCCATCGATGTTTCCTTCTTAAGCGTGCTGAGGGATTGTGGGTAATGCAGTTTATTTTTATCCGCTACACAGTCAAGTCCCAAAGCATTCATCTGACTTTTATGTTCCCTAAATGAGTAAATGACTGAATTCAAATGAAACAAATAAAAATTTAAGAGAACCGGCGTTTATGTTTAATATTTTCATTTATTTATTCATTTTAATTACATTAAAAAAGTTGCAAAGAGAAACAGAGACAGTAACACAATTATAAGTGATAATAAACACAGAACAGCGCAATAAATTCACCAGATTGTCATGATGCCTTTTCTTTTAAAATCATAGCTCACAGTCAGTCTGTAAAGGTGATCTCTATTATGTAAATACAGAACATAAAGCTGCCAGCGTTCAGTTCATAATGATCCAGATATCACTGCTGGTTGGATGCTTTTATGCCACAGTCACGTTGGAGTTTTTACGATCACATAATCTACAATTCCATCGTGTCCACTTTTCCCAGCTATGAAATCTTTCCAAATGAACCTGCAAGAAACAAAGGTTTTCATTGTTATTTTTTATTTGTATTATGTATGTTTTGGATGAGGAGCAACTTCCAAAAACTTGTTTTGTTTTTGTAAAACAGGACACTGAGAATGCCGGATGATTTGACTCAATCACAGGTCTGATTTCAATATCAGACGCTCTTGAACTAATTCATAATGATGACAAGTAGATGAAAATGCCATGTAGAAAGTAAAGCAGCAACTTCTGCATCCACTCAGTAAATGTTTCAGAAAATTAACTGCTGCATTAATATATAATATCACTCTTAGGGAGCTACAGAAGCTGAAATATGTCTGCGAGAAGTCCTTAGATGTTTCAGCCAGTGAAAGACGCTAAGATCTGAGAAACATCCCCCCTTCACCTCTGCTGAGCAGCTGCAGGTTGCGCCCCTCCTCTTGCACCTGGAGCTGCAGCACCTGTTGCAGCAGCTCCTGTCGAAGCGTCTCTTGCACCAAACCCATCCTCTCCAGCTTCTCGTTATTCAGACGCAACAAAGCACGACCTGTAACATGAAAGCACATGTCGCAGGTCATCAAAACTCAAGCCTCTCAAATCCACCTTACAGTTTTGGTACATCTGCTGGTTATGGTTGCAAAGACACCTGTGATGGCGTGCTGGGAGAACGCCTCCACGTAGGTCAGATAGTTGTGAGGACAATGTTTCTTCAGCCATTTACAAACGTCTTGTTGGGACCAGAGCACAACTGGCCGGATCAGGCTGGGCTGCGTGGGGCTTGTGTGATATATCCCGTAGCTGTCGCTGGAATGGTACTGCAGAAAAACAAACATGAAGAGATTTTGTTAAACACAGAGAAGAGAAATGTGCATGCACCAAAAATAAGACTAAAAATAAGCGACAGCACATAAGGAGGAGTGGTTTGAGTGAAAGAGAGAACTGTGGAATTCTGATTGTTGAGTATTGTTTATTATGCAAAGTTTACCTCTTAACAATGTACATTTTAAAATATTATTACAGGGTATTCTACGCAATAACCTGTCTTCATGGATTAGGACATATCCTGGTTGGGAAGATTATTTCTCACTGCTCAGCAGTTGATCTTGTTTTGCCTCACATATTACATTTTGTTGCTTTCTTGTGTCTCTTTTAAAATTCTTATCATTTTTTTGATGATTATTATTTATTTGTTTCACAGTGGGAGTCTAAAAAACAATGCAAAACTCCTGAAGAAGCTAGTGAAGATCTGTTTCTTGCATTTTATATTTTAATGCTTTCAATCCTTAAATAGTAAAAAAATATCAAATAGAGATAATTGTGGCACACAACAGTAAAGTCGGGAAAAAATACAACCTTATCAGGTGACCTGTGGGAGCTCAACAATGCACAAGATAAAAACAAAGTTCAGAGTGCAGAGCTTAAAAGTCAACTAACATTTTGTGCTAGAAAAACCACAGCAATTAAAAAATCTCCCAACAATAACACACAAGTCTCCCATAAACATGAGCAGGACACATGGCTGCTTTAAAGCACACACAACTGAATATGAAAACAAATCTGAAGAAAGCCTGTATCATACTAACGCGTCTGTGGAAATGTCTGCATCTTTTTCCCCCCATTTGATTCATTCGCATGTTTTGCAGAGTTTCTGTGTAGCTGTATAATTATATAACAAAGATCAACCATGAAAGCCTCGACTGAGCAGAGAGATGAAGCCAGACATGAAGATATTCTTCCACCGTTTTGATTCTCTCACCCAAGCGTACAACTGCAGCAGTTGACAAAGTGTGGGTCCTGTCAAAAAGGTAGCAAATTATATTATAGAGGTTTTTGGGCTCTGATTGGGGGTCCTGTCTTGCCCCTTTCATATGCATCAGCACCCCCATGTCGGGTGATTCCTCTCTATCAGACATGAAGCCTCTGTGTTTTTAATCAGTTGCAGCAGCCTGAACTCAGGAATATTAATGACGAACAGTAATTTCTCTCTGTTTCTTGTTTACGTCCATGTCCAGCCGTCCATTACAACTTGTACAAATAATAAAACAATAAGGAGGACAGTTACTAAGACTGGATGATTATGGAAAAAATAATAATCACGATTATTTTTCTGGATATCGAAATCACAATTAATATAGAAGATTATTCGTTAGTTTAAAAAAAAGTGTTTATTGAACCACCCAAACTCAACCTCATCTATAACTTTTTAAAAAACACCCCGAAATAAAATAAAAACAAATGAAGGAGTCAAAAAATAATAATATATTAAGATAATAATAGCAATAAAAAACTAAATAGCCAGTCTATGCATTCCTGTCTGTTCACTTCAGGATTCTTCTAGCTTCAGTGATGAACCAAAAATAGTAACATGTAAAAACAATAACTAAATAAATAATCCCAATCTACATGCACTCCTGTAAAACTTACAACATGTAAAAAACGACCAATAACAGCCAAAAACAAAACCCAAAGTACTCTTCAAAGTACTCAAAAGATATGAATTGTTATTCTTTGATTACAGTGATTTTATGATCATGAAAGGCAAAATTGAAATCACGATCAAAATCTGATTAATTGTCCAGCCCTGACAGACACACGACTACACTTCCATTCACAGAGGATCTAAATTATGATCTTATGGTGCATTTTCTTTGTTAACAAAAAGTTAACACTGAGCTCACCCCACCCCTACATCCTCCAGGCCAGGTGAGTGCACCTATTTATAACCCTGAGACGTGCCACATAAGTGACACACCCACCATCCAAGTGTCAAAGAAACTTAAATAACATTATAAAAAGCAACCTGACCTGATCATTTGATCAAACGTAGACACATGATTTTCCATCATGCATTGTTTGTTGATTCTTGGCTTGCTGGTATTTATCTTCAGAGAAATCTTGGCCTGACAACAGAGTTGTTAAACCTCTCCATCCGTCCACACAATGACGTTCTAAAATTAGCTGCATAGGTCATAAATATTTACCAAGCAGACGTGACGCACATTTCTCCTTTACACTATTTTAATCTCATTGCAGCCACCAGACTAAAATGAATACATTTAAAGTATGTGTTAATCGGTTTAGTAAAAGAAGTAAAGGTAATAGTCTGCCTCCTCACCTTCATAGTGATTGTGCAGACCAGAGATGTCTGTGTGAATTTAACTACTTGCAAAAAAGGAAGAAAAATTAGCCTAATTTAACTATAAATGCATGTATTAGTGTCACTTTGGATAACTTGGGTTAAAACAGGTCATCATTGATGAGCCAAAACAGATTGTATGATAAAAATAAATCTAAAGGGAAATATTAGGATATTTATCTGTGAGCCGGACAAATTGATAAATGATAAAAGAAAAATAAAATGTTTTAGGATGGCTGAGTCAAAGTCAGGAGTTTTGGTCCGACTGACACGTGTCCAACAGAGAGCAGCTGATATGAGGAAAACCACCAACAGAGTTGAAGCTGCTCTATAAGGATGACAGGGCAAATATTTCTACAAGCTGCCATGCAGGGCTGATGGATAGATAGTCTATGTGATAGACTGGTGACCCGTCCAGGGTGTATCCGGTCTCTCAGCTGCTAACTGCAGGGATAGACTCCGGCTTCCTGCAAGCCTGAATTGGAGTCTAAAAATGCAGTTTTTAATGATACATTGCATTTTTCTGTCATTGACCTTTGATTTTGTTACACACTGCACCTTTAAATATAGCCATTAGTAAAATAATAAGACTGGTGGGACCACAACCTACACAGATCTACTAAAATCTAAATGAGAGCTAATCCTGTTCTTCCTTTTTATGTCAGACATCAGATGATCACTGAAGTAACATATGTTCACAGATTTTCTTTACTGTTCATACATTCTGCTCACGCTGCAGATGATTCCAAACATCTGCTGGGAGGATCTTAAGATGAATCAAAAGCTTATACACACTGCAGGTGCACATTCTGTAGATAAGCCAGATATCCATAAAAAACCGACAAGATTAGTCCATACTATACCAGAGCTCCAACACATTCATCCATCCATCCATCCATTATCTTCCGCTTATCCGGGGTCGGGTCGCGGGGGCAGCAGCTTGAGCAGGGAAGCCCAGACTTCCCTCTCCACAGCCACATCAGCCAGCTCATCCGGGGGGATCCCAAGGCGCTCCCAGGCCAGCCGAGAGATATAATCCCTCCAGCGGGTCCTGGGCCTACCCTGAGGCCTCCTCCCGGTGGGACGTGCCCAGAACACCTCCCGAGGGAGGCGTCCAGGTGGCATCCTGACCAGATGCCCGAGCCATCTCATCTGGCTCCTCTCGATGCGGAGGAGCAGCGGCTCTACTCCGAGCCTCTCCCGGATGACCGAGCTCCTCACCCTGTCTCTAAGGGAGAGCCCGGCCACCCTGCGGAGAAAACACATTTAGCACTCATTAAAGGCCACATGGGCACATACGGCCATATGTGCAAGCAAATCAAACGCTGTGTACGTTAGAGTCTACAAGTTGTGGAAGATTCGCTGCATCTCATGCAACAGCAATTTAGTCCACAATGATCCAAAATTCCAGTTTCTTCGTCTTAAAGACAAACAAATGTTAAACTGCGGATAAGGGATCAAACTTTGCTTTGGTTTTGAAAAAATAAGGTTTTGAAAAATTAATGAGCTCAACATTTTTCCAACCAAAGCATTTTTCCCTTGCAACATGGGAAAAACTTACTCTTAAATGTAAGCTGAGAGTCATCAGAGGAAAATGGATGCTGTATGTTTGTTTTCTGTGTGGAAGCATAGAGATGACTCTCAGATAGATTTATAGAGACTTTTCTGCCTCAAAAAATTTGAATTTGACACAAAAAGTAAGGCGATAAAGTCACCTTTACACTGAAGCTTAGGTGTCTGAAGAATGAGCAAAGCAGCTACATGTTTAGGTTGTTCCTCCAAAGAAAGGGCCCAAAATCTTCAGCACTTTTTTCCTGTTGAAAAAGGTTAATGTGGATGAAAGTTAAAAAAAACACATCGTAAAATGTTTGAGTCTTCCTGCCTCTTGCATGACTTATAATCCACCATTTCTGAGTTTAACCTCTTTCTTCTCTAAACTCTGGATTTACTCGTTTTATTCATTTTCATAAATGTTCTTTCTCCCTTTTTTTTCTCTCTTTACAAAATCTTTTAAAAACTTTGACTGATTTATAAATGTATTATGAATGATTACACTAAGTATGATCATTAGTAAGTTTCAAATGATGCATATGAAAAAATATGATTAATCAAACTATCATATATTAAATCCTTAAAGAAGTATTACTGAACATGTCTTTTCAAAATGGCCATTGTTTTGAATTCAGTAGCTACAGTGAAACATAGCTGTAAAAGTTATGCATTGATCTTGAAGAAAATATTATGTATAAATGTGTTTTCTCAGCATCGGGACACTGCACGGTGACAACTGCTCCAGGAATGTACATGATAAACATCAATGTGCAATTAAATGAGTCTGAAATATAGAGTTATATCTAATATAGTTGCAATTATTCCTTTATTTTCATTATTAAGTATTTAGTGTAGTAAGTGAAAATCATGTCAGAACATTTGAAAAGTTACTAGCCCCCAAAATCTATTTAAGAAGCAAAAACCATAAATAGTCATAATTTAATGACATGAGGAGAAGAATGTATCACACAAAGTAACGAAATGTCAACAACTGCAAATCATTTTCTTATTATTTACAGTCAGGCATACACAGGCTGCTCTGAGTCCACAGTGGTGAAACAAGAGCAAACACATGTAAGAGCAGAGCTGCACTGGAGGAGCAGTAAACACATATTAAGTTCATGCTCCTTGAGACAATAAACAAAGGCCAAAATTATGTGTATCAAAGAGGATTGGAGCGAACACACAAAGCCTTGCATCCAGCTCTGTTATCAGCCCGGCCCAGTCTATGCTCGCTGCTTTAGCTTCAGCCTGTTAAAGAGCCTTTCACAGGCCCGAGACAAAGGCGGGAGCTCCCTGACTTGTAACTGAGGGCTTTAAATGAGGCCAGTTTGCAGCATCAATGGACTGCCCCTGTTGACAATGCTGACGGTGTGAGCAGACAATGCTGCATCAGATAAGAAGAAACTTTCATTTAAGCTGGAACCGAATGGTTCATGGAAACGGATAAGACATTGTTTCACACAGACAGATAAAAATGAAAAGGCCTGACTGGTTATTTTCCCCCAACGGCAATGATTCACTGGATATTATCAGGCATTGGGTATCAAAATATATCAATTTCTTTCTGCTCTTGGTAAACAAACACAGTGGTGCTGTTTAGTGTCAGCGTTGGAAGACCGGACCAATTTAAAGCAGAGCTAAAAGGCTGTTAGTGCCCACAGACCCGCTGGGAAGAGAGAAACTCCCATTCTCTGTTAACAAAGTGCCTATTTCAAATAGAAGACGATGAGCGGCAGCTTTTGCCAGACTGATTTTTTCCGACAGACTTTTCTGCATACATATACACCAGCGAGGCCTGTGTGATTATTTATGTTGTTATCTCGGTTTGTTTTTTTCCTTCCTTTTTAGCAGATGCTGGCCAAAACAGAGATGTAGGGATTGGTCAATCTAACGTTTTTATCCCACTCAGTTCAAAAGTTTGAATCATAGAGCACACCTCCACATTTCCACTGACTATCTGACAGAGAACTGTGGATGGTTTGATTGCACGTCTGCTGGGTCACACTGATCCTGAGTAAAGATTTAGCCTCTACACTCTTACTCTGACCTTCATTGTTCTGGGTTTTTGTGACATTGCCTGCTTATTTTATAAAACACAAGAAACTTCTTGTGGAGTAACAGTACACAGTGATTCTCATAACTTTTTGCCTGAAATTGGTTGGGTGTATGTGGTATTTATGGGTGAAATTGCAATTAGTGGTGAAGGCACATTATTACTTTCTAGGTGGGAAACTGAACCCTTAAATGTCCAGATCCCAAAATAATGGACAGAATATTCTAATATTTGGTCCTTAAAACAAACAAACAAACAAAAACAGATGTGCATATTTTTTATGTCATGTAATATGTCAGATTGTCCACCAGGGGGCAGGAGACAAGTATCAGGCTGGATACAATTGGGTTTTGTGGGATAAAGTCTTATTAAATCTCTATGTTAAATAAAAACAAACCCACAGAGACTTCTGTCCATCTTTTTTACCTTTATGTGTTTATTTCAGTCTGTTTTCAGAGACTTTGTGGATGCATACCTAGACTTTTAGAACAGAGGAGTATCATGGAGATATTTTGTGCATATCAGCAACATTCCAGCAAAAGAACGAAAGAGGAAAACTTTGTGGCGTATTTAATGGCTGCACAGATCTCTGCTGCCTACTGAACAGCTTCTTTTTAGGTTTCTTTTTAAGAAAATGCATTATCTCTTATAATCATCTCCTTATCTCCGGTACGAGGGCAGTGATGTTCGATGACATGTCACAAAAAAGGGAGCTTATTTAAGGCTTAAGGTGATGCAATAGGTCTCAGAAACTGCATAAAAAAGGGTTAAAGAGTTTATAAGTCACGTTGTACATTCAGACTTCCATTAAACCAGCATATCCCTCTCATACTGCGGGTTGGCGCTTGTGACACAAACCAGTTCAGAACATTCGAGAAACCAGTTTCTGATCTCACAGCCAGAGAGCCAAAAAGATTACATCACTTGGAGGATCTCCTCTGAAATAACAACTGAGTCTGTTTTCAGAATTTCTCCAGCGGAGGACAGGGACATTTTGCCTCTAAATATCTATCTATCTCTAAATATCATACTACCTGGTATAAAAAAGCTCATTTGATGTCCATGAATACTCTTTGAAATGCATTTCCAAGTCTATTAAAGCATTAATTACCAACAGTTGTCTTTATGACTTTACTTGAAGCTGCAACTGTCAAACAAAGAAAGAAAAATAATCTCCTTTCATGATGCACCTACATGTTGAAACTTGTTTTTTTTTTGGTAAAACAGTCTCGTTTGGATCAGGCATTTTATGCAACACTGGCTCTGGTTCTCTTTTTTCTGTTTACAAAGGTCAGGTTCGGTCTGGTTGATGTTCTTCCAGCAACCCTAGTAATGTAAGCAGCTCTTTGCTCTGGAGTGAAAAAGGAGTTAGCACAGCTGAGTTTCCATCTTTTCCTGGCACAGAGGCGGTCAAAACAGAGAGAAATGGTTTTTGCACTGGCTCCAAACCAGCGCTGAAAACTTTGGTGGAAAATAGGCTGCATTTTGCTCAGAGGCTGTGCGTTTCTAACTAAACAGATGCAACAAACGCAGATTCAATGAGTTCGATGAGTCACTGATTTCAGAAATCTTCCAGGCTAAAGTAGAAGCTTACTTGCTTAATTTGACTGTCTAATTAACTTGAACTAGATATCTCTTACACATGCATGTGACAAAGTTAAAGTGCTTGTATTTGCATTTAGTAGACCTCAGACGGGAACAGTTACTGTTCACTGCTGTCTCAACGAAGGAAAAGTGTCTCTTAGAAATTTTATAGGAGAAAAGTTGTTGCATGAAGACAACAGCCTTGTGGGTGAGAGCAGAGGCAGCTGTACTGGGATGACTGGAGGTAAATTACAGAGTTGGAATGCAAAAGCTGTATTTCACAAAACAAACAATGCTTTGGGTTGTAACCATTACTTTGTCAACAAGCTTGTGAAGCTTGTACAGAAAGACTGTGTGGGACCAGGAAGCACTGTAACACAACTCCAACTCCAAATCCAAACAAGTTAAGACTCTGTTTAAAACGTAAATAATAACAGAACGCAATGATCTGTAAATCTCATAATCCTCTATTTTTCCCCAACAGAACATGAACAGCATGTCAGATGTTAAAACCGATACATTTTAATGAGTTTGATGGCAGCAACACGTCTGTGAAAAGATGGAACAAAGCTAACAAA
Organism: Craterocephalus amniculus; assembly: GCA_036024015.1. Lineage (NCBI taxonomy): Eukaryota > Metazoa > Chordata > Actinopteri > Atheriniformes > Atherinidae > Craterocephalus > Craterocephalus amniculus. Next base: position 22,496 of record JAVQJG010004326.1, on the reverse strand, counting down.
AGGCTGGAATTTGTGTGAATAAACAACTGGAGGAGCATTTGATGACTCATGAAGTTAACTGGAAAGAGATCCGTACAATGACTGATAGCCATCTGAAAAAGCTGGAAATATGCAAAGCCTTCGCTGGAAGAGGCATCTGGCACACAAGGGCAACAATCCAGCAGGTTTTCAGTCTATTCCTGCTTCCACACACCTGCATCGCATTAGATGGATGCAACAGCTAATCAGGTTCTGCACATTACAGTAACTTGTTAATTTGAGTTAAATGTGTTGGAACAGGGATACATGGAAAACCTGCTGGATAGAGGCCCTCTATAGGGCCAAATTTATTATTTAATATTTAATATTGTTCTTTTCAGCATTGATGGATCTGCCGACACCATAGGCTGCATCGGCCTCATCCAGATGCAGATTTTTATTCAACTGTTCACCCATAACAAGCTGGTCCCTCTCCTCTTTGTTCTGTAGGACACAGTGTCCATGGAATTTAACATTTTGTTTTGTTCCAGAGACGACGGCTGTTATGACTTTTTCTTTCCATGACAGAGCTGGAACCTGAATTTGTGGATTTCATGTCTAAATTATCTCACTGGCAGTGATTTTTCTCCTGAAAAGGATTCTGATGAATGCTGCAGACAGAGTAGAGGTAATTTCATGATATTCCGTATCATTTCAAAATAAAATGCCTAATTCAAACAGGCCCTGGGACAAAAATCCCTGCTGTCAGTTTCTGAAAGGGAAAAAGATCTTGTTTGCATTTTGTCTTGTATTATCACGCTTAATGAAGCAGAAAAAGATTATCATCACATTCTGTTGCTGGGGAAGGAAGAAAACCTTGGGGAGTGGTCTCACCATGAGCCATGTGTGCTGTTTGACATGCTGAAGTCATGTAGGTGCTCATTACCTGCAGGGCTTCTGTGCCCGGCTGCTGCAGAAGCTTCACCGTTCTTCCTCCTGCCGTTTTCTGTCCACGGCCGTCATGCCAGGTCAGATTCCCACCTGTCCGACGGCTCAGCTGGTGCTTAAAGTCCTCAGGCAGAGCCCTGTATTCCACAGCTGGCCTGCAGAAACTGAAACTGGATGCAGCTGCAAAGGGAAAATGCAGAAGCTATTATAATCAGACAGCTAGATTTGCTGGTAAAAAAAGAAAAGAAAAGAGAGAGTAAAATGTACAAGCTGCGCTCTGCCAAATCTCTTTAAATGTGCATAATGCGGAAACCCAAGTCTGAGCTGAATTAGACCAGACATCTGTCAGTAGGGCTTGATGTTATCATGAAATACCTGCTCTGACCTGCTCCATTAACACCCAGCAGACCCTGGAAACCAGCGTTCAGGTACTACAATTAGCTGGTGAAAAGCATGTAGGTAAATGTCAAAGCTGTGAGACATGCCGGTTTCTCATCATTACGAGGAGGCCCGCAGGCAGACATCCAAGCCCCCTCTCGACAGCAGGTGGCTTCCCAACATCCAGTAATTAAAGAGTGCGAAACTACAGTAAACACGCCGTTACTGGCACAGATTCTGGCAGAAAGCCACGGGTCATTACGGATTCATGAGCCAGATTGGAAGGATTTTCTCCCTGCGTTTGAAATATATGTGTGCAGCTGTGTTTGTGTGTGCGCTCATGTGCATTTTTCAACATCTTAAGTTGACTGAGAGAATTTGAAAAGAGGACAGAGGAGAGAGATTGTCAGGAGGGGGATGAGTTTTTGAGATGCAAGCATGTCTTCATGTTCCCGTCTTTGTGCCTCTCCTCCGTGTCATTCAGCATCTCCCACTGAGAAGTAGAGCCAATCATTAAAGCACACCAGCATCATCAGGTTTATCATCTGGTTCTCTGAGTGCATTTGGCTCCTCAGAAAGACTTCTGCTGTAAACACTAAAGCGTCCCTTTCACCGATTAAAAAACATAATTACAACCATTTGGAAGAGTCTTTTTTCTTGTGATTTCCTCTTGTTTTTCCTTTTATGAGAGGAAAAAGGTCTCATTAACTAACTGCCTGCACTAGAAAGGGAAAACACTTTCCTGAAGCAAAGCTAATTTGACTGTGGAGCTCATCCGCTGTGTGTTTAATGTGGTATCTTGCTTGGATTTGTGTAGTAGATTAAAGCTCTTCTTAGTGAGCTTGAGTCAGACATTAAAAATGCCAGAGCTCTCAATGGACTGTAAAAGGAAGCAATACTCCGACTAAATAAGAGTAAGTTATACACAACACTGACCGCAGCACATTCACACCATGATGGTGCTGATGCTAATTTGCTCTGTGGGTTTCAGCACCCTGTCACTGTCCATCAGCTGCGTAATCCTTTGTTTCCCAACATTCAGACTTCCATAAAACCACGACTTTCAAATTATTTTTTTATATGAAAGCATCCTAGTTTCTGTCTGAAAAACAAAAGTCCCTCATAATTTTGCACATTATTAGTCGGCGGACGTTTTCTTTTCAGCTGCAATAGACCTGATTTACTGGTTTAACTAGTAGTCTATTACGTTCAGGTAAAAAAGTCGTGCGTGCGTTTAAGTTCAAAGTAAATGTAAGTAAGTCAAAGAATAGACTAATTCTTTACTAAACGTAAAATGGAAAGCTTCCTACCGTCCACAGCCATAATGTTTCCGTGCGTCTAATCAAAGTCTCCCATCGTCTTTCCGGGTCTTCTCCTCCTCACCGAGCCTCGTTCATCGATTAAAAAGTTTCAGTGAGGTCTTGCAGGCGCAGAAACGCTCCACATCCTCTCACGTGTCACTGGTTTCACTGGAAATAAAAGATAAAAATGAAAAAATAAATAAAAAGGGGTCGTGGAAACCAGCTCGAGTCCTCTGCTGCCTGTGTGCGGGCTGACATGCAGAAATTACCTCGAGCGGCTTGTTTCGCTGGCTTCGGCGAGCGCGAGCGCTCTGCGCGTGCGCGTCGCGTGTGTTTTGGGTATGGTTTTTTTTTCATATATTAGTGTCGTGAGAATCAGACGCGCGGCTTTTTCTCATGAGCACGCATGAGCGAAGTGAGCAGAAAGTGCAGCTCCGGGCCCTGTAATTAACGCGGCGCGCGCAGCCTCAGCCAGATAAAAAGGCTTCTCATCACTGCTGCATCCACCATAAGGAATTCCCCCTTTTCCTTTTCTTAAAGAAAGGGAGCTCTGTGTGCGCCCCGTGGCAACGCGCCCCTCTGTGATGGACCCTCTTTGTGAGGTTAATGCAGAGTAGCTGCAGGACAGATATCACAGAGGACTGCACGCGCACTCACCTGCCCTTTCATGACTGCCGCCCGTGACCTGCAGTGAGCTGCTGTCAGGTGACATTAGTTGGTGGGATTGTTCTAAAGTGCACAAGACAACAAATGTTTGTGAAAGGAAGGGGAAAAAACCTAATTTAATTAAGTCAGTATATAAATAAACAGCTTGTTGATCCAGAATTTCATTCAGTTACAGACTTTCTTTTTTTAATCTTTGGGCCCAAAGTTAGGTTAAACACAAGGAACCAGTTTCATTAAATCTGTTGGCATCTTAGATTCAGACCTAGATTTGTCTTATCTCAAGAAAAGACTAATGTCTCAGAGCCGTTTTAAGAAATCAGCTCATGCATTTATCTTCAGCACACTGGATTGCTGTTCATAGATCTGTGCAAAAACCCGAACAGACGGCTAATTCAGAATCTTTCAGATCTTTTGTGCTTGCTTCCACAGGCACAACAACAGGTAACACGTTTCTATCAGTCCCCTGAGGTAGCGTTATTCACAGAAAAGCTGCTTTTAGTTTATGTGCAGCTTTATATAGAATATGCTCCTGCAGATCTGTAGAAAAGTTTTTCATCATTCGTTTGTTTTTATTATTGCATTTTTTAAAATCTTTTTATATTTTTTATATGCTCACTTGCATTATATCTTCAAGTTGTCTTGCTGTAGTTAACAGCATCATAAGCCACAAGAATAACTCTTGTTTGACAAGTGGTACAAAAAGAAAGTTTTGATTTGATTTAAAAATGGGAAAATTGGTATTCTCTCATATCTTGTCAGGATCAACAGCAAAAGGATAAGTCTGTTTCTAACACTTATGTTTTATCAAAGAAACACAAATGTCATTTTGTAGCGTGCAATGCCTTGTAGTGTTCAAAGTTTTTAAATTATTCATTTAGTAGGTTTTTTTTCGCCTTAATAGCAGCAGTTCAAAGACAAAGTTTTAGTGTATTTTCCATCTGATTCAGAGAGCTGATTCAATCTCTCCAGGGTAATCGTTACTTAGAGCTCACAGCTGGTGGACAGTTGATGATCCGCATCTTCTCTCATCTCTGTAACACATTTTGACAGATTCAGCATAAACCTTTTAGCAATAAGCTAGAGAGAGAAGGGCAGAATGCAGTTTTTCATTATGTTACATGGTCTAAATAACAAATTAAATCATATGTAACATGAAACAATCTAATCTAACAATATAAAATGGAAAAGAATTAACAGATAAATGTGGTTTAAGTGGTTCAATAAACATGCTGCTTGAGTTAATGAAGTGATAATAGTCTGAAAATGTCACCCGCACCTCCAAATTACAACACTATGTTGTAATTTAAATGGCTTATTTCTAATCTTTATGGTGGATCAGAAAGAATTTTTCTCATTCAAATATGGAATATATCCTAGTGTCTGTGTCATCAATTAATATGACATGCATGTTATATTAAGTGGTGATTCTAATTGATTACACAGTATGCTGAGTGAGCATATATGGTTGTCTCTGTGAGTCTGTCTCTGTGTTTACCCCGTAATGGTCTGGTGATTTGTCCTTGTGACAAGGACAAGCAGTAAAATGAATAGATGGACCGACAGAACTAGAATATTTCTTCTGAAGTGTAGTGCAGTGAAAGCCTAAAGTAGCATTACAGTGCTTTGTTGACACTGAAGTCCTCTGATCTTTGCTCACAAACATTATGAAATATAGAAGAAGAAGAAGACGAGAGCTCCACAGCAGCATTATATTCACATCTTAAAAAGTCTTCCACTGGAAAAACGTACAGTTACTGTCAGACATTGTTCTCAATGTGGCACAAAAGAGGCAACCAGTTATAGGACAAACAAATAAAAATCAGTAAAATATCTAAAAACCTGCAGGATGGTGGCTCTTGAGGACCAGTTTTTGATATTTTTATTTTATTTTAACAGTCAAGACTTCAGTACACCTCTACCATTTATCTGAGTCAGGTGTGCTGAAGCAGGAAAAAATCTAAAACCTGTAGGACTGCAGCTCTCAAAGGCAGAAAATTTGGCACCCCTGAAATAAACAGTGTCCCTATTAATTCAGTCAGTATTTGAAAGGTTAAACCACTTCTTCTTGTGGCCTATGAAATAAAGAATATCTGCACAGTACAAGGGTTATATGCATAGTCATGGTCTCAGGAGAATGTGGAGACATGAGATTGTTTTCAATAAGTAAAGCCCTTTGAGCTGCCTAGGCCTGAAAGGTGCTTTATAAATAAATACATTTGAATTTGATAGTCTTTCAGCTGAGTTTCTCCCCATCATTTCAGTATGCTACATGCTGGGATTGGTACCTCCTACTGTGCGCAAGGATCTTTTGTTCTGCACAAATCTCATGCTAGTGAAGAAGCAGACAAATATTTTGGAGAACGATTATATTCATTTCATACAAAGACTTTTTGCTTGTTTCATGTCTATATTTAGTCAAAGCTGAGAAGCCCTGAGCTCAAACATGAGACTGAATATTTCATTCATGAAACAGCAGTGATAAATGGATCTTTTAAGTGATTTTTTAAAGATGAGAAAACATTCTAGTAGTTTTAGGACTTGGAAGAGCGGAGCCCAAATACCCTGTCAGCACAGTTTACAGTTTTTATTTCTACACAAACAGCATCAGAAACAGTGAGGCATTTTATTAATAACCTGTCCTGATTTGACACACTCAGTCTGAGCTTCAAAAAAATATTCCAAGAAATAATCTAATAAGGAGCTTCCAGCTGCTTTTTGATATTTCATCATGTGGTAAATGTTTATTTGAAATGATTACATGATGACCTCATAAGACTGTAAACACAGCTGACTGGTAGGGGTTTAATTGGCGAGGTATGAGCATGAGATGCGTCCACAGAGGCTGCTGATGAAACGGCAGCATCCGGGCGCCTCTTAAACTTTAAGCGTGGCCACATTTGGTCTGGTGAGAGTGTGGAAAGATGAAAGGGACCCCTTGAATTAATAGTTTCCACAGGAGACAACATCAAAGAACTTAAAATATTAATAGTATACATCTGAGGATCATACTGAGAAACTGCTTTTTGTTTTAATCTTTAACTAAGGAATGTTTTTTTTCCAGGAATTGTTTCGTGATCCAGATTATCCGGCTCGGTAAATTACAATCACACTGTGGACATAATGGTTTAATGTTAAGCAATAATGTATTTATTGTTAAAAGCTGACTATTAGAAAGAAGTAATCAGAGAAAGCAGGGAGAAACTAAGTTGGTTGTGTTTGAGGGTGAGTTAACACAAGGGGGCAGCCTAATTCTGTGTGTGCACAGCGGCCCAGGTTTATTGGTTTTTCAAGACTGATGTTTCACATACAATTTTCAGCATGAAAACAAAACTTTAACCAAATACTCATCAATACTGATGATTAGAATATCAGAAAGAGTAAAGAAAGCTCATTCTCTCTTACAAAGTGAGCCATGTGACATAATTTTAGAATAAAAAACATGATAAGATTTTTAATCATTGTGACACAAACCAACAATTACAGGAAAATGACCACTTCTATGATACTTGCTGCTGGTGATTGTTTGTGACCTTTGCTGTTGATTAGAAGAAGAAATATATATATAAATTATTTTAGTTGTTAATTTGTTTTCCACAGCCCAGTGAAGCACATTTATGCAATATCCATTTGATTAAATAATTTTTCTATTATCTAAATCAAACTTTGACTTTAACTTTAATACCAAAAAGATCAGGACAGAAATGTTTATAAGAACAGAATGCAATAATTAGAAAATATCATAGACTGATATTTCATAAAAAGCATACAAAATGTTGAGATTTAAACATTTTTTCTTTTCTTTTAAAAAAATGCTCATTTTGAATTTGACAGCAGAATCAGGCCAGGAGGTTTGTATCAGTTTGCAGGAGTGCAACAAAAAGCTGGAAAAGTTATAGGCATCAAAAAGAAGTAGCTACAGGAACATGTTGCAATGAATTAGCTGAAGCTAAGTAGCATGATTAGATATGAAAAGTGCACCTTAGAGAGGCAAAAATCCAGAAATAAACGAGAATAGAAGTTCGGACAAAAGTTCAAAGTGAACTTTACTGCAAATTGTTACGCAGTTTCAGAATAAAATTCCTCAAAGACATCTGTGTGTAAGGGAGAGAGACAAGAATCAGTTCTGGGCCATGATTCAGGGTGTCATCTCTGCATGAGCCCAGTAAAACTTCCATGAACAGAGTTTATCATCCTGCCTACAAATGCAGGCTAAAGAAGAAACCACATGTGAACAATGTACTGTAAACCTGCCAGAACTCTTAGATCCAAAGACTCAGGTCAACTGGTCCAGACCAGAGTCCAGACCAAACATGGAGAAGCAGCTTTCAGCTGTTATGCTGCAAACAAGTGGAACAAACTGCCTGTAGAAATTAAACTTTCACCAAATGTAGACACCTTTAAATCCAGGTAAAAAACGTTCCTTTTCTCATGTATCTATGAATGAAATCTGCACGGTATCTTTTAACTTCTCTTGCTTTTAATCTTTTCAATGATTTTGTGTTTGAATGATTTTACTGTAATTCTTCCTTTATGCTTTTAATGTTTTATGTAAAGCACTTTGAATTGTCTTGTACCTGAAAATGTGCTGTACAAATAAACTTGCCTTGCATTGCCTTGCCTTGAACAAAATGATGATCTACAGTCAGACAAATCAAGATTTTATTCTTGTTTTCTTAAATCATGGACATCATTTGAAATAAGGAGGAAGAATAAAAACTGGATTTTTTTGCAGTGTTGAGACAAAAAGCTGGACTGTAAAGCAAGTTCAGTACAAGCAGGCTTTGATGTGAAGCATCTTCCTGCTGCTCGTGTTAAATGGCCACAGGTCGGAGCATCAGCAGTCTTTCAGAGGAGTTTTCACCCTGTTTGGGCATGTGGTTGAGTTGTGTGTGAGTGTCTGCTAACCATCTCCAGATGTATACACACTGCCATGAGTCTGGCAACAACAAACACACTTAACCTTTTAGTAAGGTGTGAAGTGTGCCACGACCCCCGGCACCCCGTGTGGCCGCAAATGAGGTTTCCTCAGGCCAACATTTGTCTACTGACCACATTCCCAGATGCGACGCCTATGAATGAGTTCATTTCCACAAGTGCAAAAATGTAAACATGTTCATCCAAAAATAACCTGAATTACACCGAGGGAGACTGCATAAATTTAGAGAGGTTTACCGGAAGAGGAAACAGCTTGAAGTTTGTGATGTTTGTCTTTTTCACATTGCTGTGAACATACAAGGGGCCACTCGAAAACAAACAATGCAGAGAAGCAGGCATGACTTTAAAGTCCTTTTTTTTTAGCTTTTGCCAATAAAATTTCCTCGTTAATTCCATTACTGTGATCCTTGTAAACAATACCTGGATGGACTACTTTTTAATCTTAATTCATGAACACATTAGACACTAATAAATAAACAAGGGCTGATTAGAAATGTGTATAATTAGATAAAAACCTTGAAGCTTGAACCAGAACTTCTGGTAAAGAGTGGCTAACCCTTTTTGACTTTGCTGAAAACCAGAGACGAGACAAAGAGATTTACAAGCGGGCTAAGAATTCGGACTGCTGGTGTTAAAATCAAATAGACACAAAGAAACAGAGAAGAAAAATGTTGTTCGCCATCTGCTGCACAGACTTCTGTTCGCCAATTCACAGCCATGCAGGCAAACTGGACCTCAGCCTGTTCATAAAGAAAAGTCTGCGAACAGCTCCGGCCTGACGTAAGCATGATGACGGGCAGGTGAGTGGAAGCTAAAACAGTTGCAACTGTGTGACGCCTTTGAAGGAAAATCCAGGGTGGAGCCGCCTCCATCCTGCAGAATAAAGCTGCACTTGTTTCACAGCAGCAGAGCAGCCTGGACACTGTGTGCCGCCGCATTTTTCACGTCATACAATGAAGGCCTTTTTTTTCTAAGTCAACAGGGCTCATAGAGAATATGCAATAAACACACGCTGTCCTGCATCTGGGCCGATCAGGGTGTTTCCAGGTGATAGAGGTGTGACAGGAAGCAGGAAATGGTCCTGCCACTAAATAGGGTCAATCAGACGAAGCAGAAAAGGGAGAAACAAAGACAAATGACCCTTTTCGTGGTATATTTCATTCACTGTGCGCACATATATCTGAACTTCCAGCTATGAAAATGTAATCTATACAAACTTTTCAACTATATTTCTGATATAAAATCAGACGATACCATTTCTAAGAATATAACCTGGTGCTAAATGTTTCCCCTGAAGTGGCTGTTTTATACCAGCATGGTGGTCATGTTAAGTCCCACAGACGGAGATTTTTTCCAACGTAAACAAACAGAAGTGGGAAAAAGCAGCAAACAGTGTAAAAGTCTGTAAAGATTATGCTACACAAAGGGTGTCTAACTCTGGTCCTTGAGCTCCGTGATCCAGCAGGACTCCATGTTTCCCAGCTCCAACACACCTGACTGAAATGAATGAGTCATTGTACAAAACTTCAGATGCTGATTAATTTTAATTTCAGTCAGGGGTGCTGGAGAAGTAAATTGGCTCCAAAACCTTAAATATGGAAATGATAAATTGTGGTGTCCCAGTTCAGAGAGCATATTAGTTGTTCTAAAGTTTAGATCAGAACTAAACTGTGCGCCCGACTCATGATAGTAACCTGGTCATGGTTGCTGCTCTTTGGTTTTTAGCTCCCTCTGTATATATTTTACATATTTATTTTGCTCCTTGCAGATCTCTACCCTGTCCTTGTGTCGCTATTGCTTTGCTTTGGAGCTTGTTATGAGTTTTATTTAATTTTGTTTATGAACTTGTATTTCCTGCCATTGTAGTTCCTTCATTTATGTCTGTTTCCTTGTCTCCAACGTGGCTCGGTGACATGAAGACTGCATCTCCAGCAGAAAGCTTCCTGCTATGGTGAGCTTGTATGAGTGACAACTGTTTAAAAAGACCAGACCAAACTGTCAGAACTTTCTGTCGTGTGCACAAATTAAACTTGCTTTTGAGAAAACTTCACTTAACTATATCAGATGTTACATTTGTTCAATCAGTTTTGTATTTATAGTTAATATTTAACTCTCTGCAGTAGTATTGGGCTGGTTAGAAAATTGCCACAGAAAATCCTGAGTAAATGTTGCCAACATTAGCATTTTGACCACACCAGAACATCTCTACAACATGTCAGAGCTCTATTGGATGTCTAAAATGGTCTCTTTTCTGAATCATTGTGTTTTTACCAGCCAGATAGTTTAAAATACACTCTGACTGTCACATTGAAGGCCAGATTTGGTCAGTTGTACTGTGTTTCACCTGAGGCAATAATAAGCACTTTCCAGCACAGCAGAACATGGAAATAGTAAACGATGCCTTGGTACTGTAACACCCAGCTGGATCCCTGTAATGCACTTTATTTTGGGGCGAGGCAGTACTGGCAGCACTTAAAGTGTGGAATAAGCTCCTCTTAAGTATTTCAAGTTATAGGCTCATAGATTATATAAACATGTGCATGTACAATATTATATTGTTATTGCTATGATTATTACATAGAAATAGAATATTACATTATTGCTGCTATGAGTAAAACAATTGTTGCTCTATAGCTCCATTACAAACATGACTTTTGTTTACATTGATGTCTTATAATTACTATAACTGTTTGACTATGATTTAATGTATGGTATTATTATGGTGAGATCATGTTAACTGTTATAATGTATAGAAAACGGGTGGATTAATAAGCTTTTTCTTTTTCCCACTCCTTTTGAACAAGAACTTGTTGTTTTATTGGTATTTTTGGTTTTATATCCTTTTTAAATGAGCCTTTATGCTTAAATTAACTCTCAAACTTAAAAATCAGGGTCAACATTATTCATCATTGTGTTTTCACAAAACATATGTTGTATTTCAGAACATAGAAAACACAGTTTTAAGTGATATATCTTTGATAGTAACAGTTGTTGGCTGTACCAGCTCTACCAGGTGAGGAGTTTTGAGAGTAAATATTTATAAAACACAAGATATATTTTTGGTCATCTTGTATAGCTTCACTGTTAAATCTGCATTGTCTCTGTAATTCTTACCCCCACGCTGTCTGTAGCGTCCCGGCCTGACCTCCATAAAACTGAGTTATTGCCAAATGTTTTACAATTCAAAATATCAGAAAATATCTCCAGTAATTTGGTTTTGATTACCATCTACTAAAATATGTCTCCATCTAAGTGGACTTTAAGTGGAAAGGGGCCCCGCTGTGGAACAATCGGCTGCCAGTCGTCTTTCTGGACCCGGGGCGGTGAACTTACTCGCACAAAGACTGGATTTGTGAATGAATGCGAGGGTTTGTGGGGCAGAGAGCTCCGGCTTGGGTGTGTACTGTCACAGCCTTTAACACGGGGCAGTTGTTTTTGTTTGCCCCCCGTTCCTGGAGGTTTGCTGTTAAGTCGGGCTTTAGACTGTGTTGGTGTGCATGTGTGAAGTTAAAGGGATGTTTCACAGATTTCACTTCACAATTTGTCAAGTCTACAAGAACTCTCAACACTGTCATAACAGCTGAGCCAGGCTAGCATGAAAGATATGCAACCTCTAATTTATGGCTTAGACAATAAACTATAGACTGCAAATTAATTTTAAAAACATAAAAGGTGTTTTGGTATAACTTAAAAAGAAGTTTGAAATACTCTTTTCTATCATCATTAAGAAAAAATATTGTTTTTATTGTAATCTAGGTTAAAAAAAGAATTAATTTTACATTACTTCACATGTCAACTCTCTTGTATTCTGGAGGCAAACTAGAATTTGTTAGCTATGCTTGGGAAAACTTTGCTAAATCAAGAGCTGGAGCTGCAGAGGATATGGCAATTATACATAGAATTGCTAAAAATAGCAACCTGTCTCACGTATATTAGCTCATGTTATTAAATGATGGAACCCAAAAGGCATAAAAACACAAGTGTTATTAATAGAAGTGCCACACTAAATCATGCAGCAGTGACTCAGCATGATGCACTATGCCCCAATGCGACTCTGCAATCATTAATTCCAGCACTGCATGAAATTTTCTCATCGGTGAGGGGGGCTGCCTTTGCAGTCAGAGTTCATAAACTGCATAAGGTAAGTTTTCTCCACACTCCAAAAAGCAAATAAACATATTTTAATACATCCTACACTCATTATTCTGACACAAGGTCTGCGGTTGTACTCTCTGAAGGTGATGTGTCATTTTCCTTCTGGTTTGCCATGAACGTCATAATGGAGGAAAAAAGCTCTTGGGACGTCAGATTTAGCCTCCAAATTAACTGTAATAATAATAAAAAATAAAAATAAAATAATAATAAAAATGAAAAATAAATAAATAATAACAATAATAATAATAAACTCAACATTTCTATATTTGTATTTAACTGTAGGTGGAGATGAGGGGTTTCTTCTCTCCCACAGTGTCACTCTGGTGTTAATTTGAGTGAGTGGGAGGGGATATGCAGATGATGCCAGTGGGGCCCTTTTAGTGGCATCTGAAGTCCCTGAAGCTCACAGTGGACTTTTGTCACAGAGTCCACCACACCCAGCATCAGGCTCAGCATTCAGGGTGGTTCTGCTTTTGCACCAGAGACTTGAGCCTTTTTTCTTGATGCAACTTTTACCAGCCTTTTCCTGAGTTTATATGTGTTTTTAAACTTTTCTACTCCAAACGAATGAGGTGGAATATTTAGGGCATCGTTGCACTGGCTGAAGGAATAAGTTTTCTCCTGTGAACTTGCAACAAATCCTCAGATTGAACTCTTTTCATTTGCGACTCCAAGGATGCATTTTTCTACAGTTTTAAGTCCTTTTATGTTCGTGAATTTCTTTGTTTCATTGGTTGAAGCCAAGTTCTACAGACCATTCCAGTTCCACCAGTATAAAACTGGGCTCAGTCCGCATTATGAGCAAGGGAAACCCACCAGCAGACACAAGTAAGTGCTGTTTCTCTGTTCTGTGCTTCACATAAAATCTTAATTTACCTTTAACTTTGAATGAGAACATTTATTTGTAAACTTTAACTCACATTTCTCATCTATATTCCCTCTCTGGAAGGAACCACTGTGCCTATGTCACAGAAAGAGCTGTGACTTTCACCATGCAGGATGGAGCCGCCCCTTATGTAAAAGCTGAGTACAACAAGTGTTCCTGGGGCCAAAAATGTCCAACACTCTTGTGAGTAAACAGACTTCATGTTATATATTTAACATAAAATCTTTTCACAACACAAAATGGCTCAAGACAGTATTTTCCTTGTATTTATGGCTGGCTGTTCCCTGCAGGTACCGTCTGCTGTACAAGCCGATTTACAAGGTGGCTCATAAAACAGTCACAGAGCTGGAGTGGCGTTGTTGTCCTGGGTATTCTGGCTATGACTGTATGGAAGCTCATCCAGTTTACCAGCATCCTATGAGAATGTTCCCACCATTTAATGGCCCACAGTTTGAGGGACCACAGCCCAAAGGGCCCATGTCCAAAGGTCCAGTGTCCAAAGGTCCAGTGTTCAAAGGTCCAGCTACCAACCCATGGAGTCAATCTAAAGGACCTCCCACAAACAGTTTTAACTCTTACCCAGTGACCCACTTTGGGCCTCCGAGGTCTTCATCCTACCCAGACTCCTCCTTTGAGCCGTATCCATCTGAACCTGAGCCAGAACCAGAGCACCAGGAGCCACATGTCACAGATGGCAATCAGGAACATGACCATGAGCACGGCCAAGGATCCGATGAAATGATGCCAGAGGGAATCCCTGATCCTCTCTCAGCCGGAGAACACCAAGATGGACAGACCTCAGGTGTGTAACATTTAAAAACTCTTCTTTTTGCAAGGTTTACTCAATAACAAAATTGAGCTCTCTTACTTTTATCCCATACAAAGCTACAGATTACACTGGAAAAGTAAGTTAAGAAAATTAAAACATGGTATTTTTGCTTGAAACAAAAACAAAAATTTGCCGATGGAAAAAGGGAAAATTCTCTTTAGGGATGGACTGATATGATCATTTTGGCCGATACCGATATCCGATGTTAATACCATTATCTTTTTAAGCAGGCTTATGAAGAATTCAATTCAATTCAACTTTATTTGTATAGCACCAATTCATAAAGTCATCGGTTTAAGTAATCTGATTGTCATACATTCATGTATACATACATACTAGCCAATTGATAACATTGTGTACAAAGTTGAAATTATGCAAAATGATTTCTTAAATGCCTCCCTCTATTTTGGAAATGTATGTTATTTCAAAATAAGGTTGCAGAACTACCATAGAACACATATAACTAATGCTGTGCTGTATTACTGTCTTCTTCTTCTTCTTCTTTGCAATCTTAACGGCAGATACAGATTGCACAGCACACTCTGTATCGCTGTCAGATGCCAATACAAATTCACAAGACCAACCATCCTCCCAACACATAAACAAACAGAAATAAACATTTGTTGTTGGCCCCTTTTTACTCATTGGACCGATGCCAATATTTAAAAAAAGGGCTGATATCGGCCGATAACAATACTAACTCTGAAATATTGTCCATCACTAATAAGTCAAGCTTTACAAGATCTTGACACGGGCTGGAAAAACTATATTTTACCAGTTCTATGAAGTTTTGTGTCTCATTATCTTTAGGGGATCGTATCTCATATCAAGCATGATAAGATATTTTGACTGGAAATCAAAAAATTTACTTACTGTAGTAAGATTTGGAGTTTTTTGCAGTAAAATGTTATGAAAGATTGAAAAACTCAAGCTACCCTAACCATTTCATCTTTGGTACATCTTCCTTTCCTTTCTCTCTTTAGACCAAGTTCTCAACAGTGAGACTGAGGAGCGAATATATCGGATGGAGGAGGATGTGCGTCGTCTAAATCAGGGTCTGGAGACGCTGAGGGGAACCGTGGCGGGACTGGAGGATAGCCTACGAGCCTCATTGAGAGAGGACGCCAACAGGATGCTGTCAGCCCTGCTCTCTGCTGGCCCCGGTCCTGTCCCTGCTCCAGCCACAGCCTCTAACCCATCCACCGTAGGGTTTGTTGAAATTCCTGGGGGACACCTCGAGACAGAAGGCTTAGACGGCAGCCATGTGTTTCCAGACCTCACACAGCTGAATGTAAGAGTGGAGCAGCTCACGGCAGAGCTGCAAGGCAAGACGGCAGAGCTGCAGGAGCTCAAAGCAACCGTCCTGGGACACGATGGAGTACTGAAGAAGCTTTCCAACGGAGCATCAGACTCCACCGGGGAGAATCTGATGGATGCCAAACTAAGCGCAGCCAGGACAGAAATCCTCAGCGGGCTGGAGAAGCGAGTGGAGCACGCAGAGGGAAGGTGCGAGGAGAAAGCTGAGGATGAGCGCCGTCAATGCCAGAAAGAGCAAAGAGAGCAGCAGGAGCGGATGAGGAGCTCTGTGGATGAAACCACACTGAAACTCAGGAATGAGCTTGTTAACCTCCAGGCGCAGATCAACGACTTAAAGGCCGCAGACGGCTGCTGTGACAGAACCAATGGACTGGTAGAAAGAATTCAGCAGCTGGAAATATCAACAGCGAGCCTTAATCAGTCCCAGGGGTACCTCAGGGTGGAGCTGGGTGCTCACAAGGACCACATAGAGGGAATGCTGGAGGGGCGTCTAGGATATGTGGAAGCCAAGCTTAATCTGACAGGACAAATTAAAAGTGATGATTCTGGGAGGAGGAACCGTGTCCCGGACATCCATGTGACAGGACAGGGCT
Organism: Craterocephalus amniculus; assembly: GCA_036024015.1. Classification (NCBI taxonomy): domain Eukaryota; kingdom Metazoa; phylum Chordata; class Actinopteri; order Atheriniformes; family Atherinidae; genus Craterocephalus; species Craterocephalus amniculus. Next base: position 6,530 of record JAVQJG010004326.1, on the reverse strand, counting down.
TGGAGGCAAGAATAGAGGAGAAGATGAGAGCTCTAGAGGGTCGTTTGCTGACAGCTTTGGAGGAGCTGGGTAACGCCACCGCCCCTGCACTGCTGGAAGGTCATGCTGTCCCAACCCTGGAGACGGAGCTGGAGTCCCTGCGAGGGCGACTTGAGCTGGATGTGGACAGAGTGCAAAAACACCTTAACAGCCTGGAGATTCTCTGCTCTTCTTCTTGTTCCTCAACTGAGAAATCGGCCATCCAGGGAGACTCTGATGGACCAAAGGAAAACCAGGAAGCGGAGCAGGGTGTGAAGGAAATGCTCCGCTTACAAGGGCACCGATTGAATAACCTCAACGTTACGCTGCAGAGCGTCCTAAACAGAGTTAACTTCAGGGACAAACAGATGCAAACAGAGAAGCAGTCTCACATTGAGACGGAGCTAATCGTCCTAAAGTTAAATGTTCGCTCTGTCAACCACACCCTGATCGGCCTTAAAGATACTCTGGGCACGGTAGTTCACCTGGTGGACCAAGCCAACAGCTCCTGGCATGAGAGAGAGGGGCGTCTGGCCCAGCAAATAAAAGGAGTGGTCCAGCTGGTGGGACACCAAGCGTCCATGCTCGGTGCAGGCGAGCGCAAACTGGCCCGGCTTAAAGGCGAGCTACAGGAGATGAAGCGACGGCTGGCCGAGGAGGTGCGAGGGTGCAGGAGCACAGCCATGGTGGTCAAAAAAGAGGTGACCGAGGTCGGAGGCCGTGTCGCAAGTGTGGAGGACCAGTGTAAGGGTCTGAATTACCTGGCAGAGGACCTGGAGACCATCAGGGAGGAGCTGGAGAGACAGTCGAACGGTCTCCTCCAGCAGATCAACGGCACTCTCTCCAGCCACGCTCAGCAGATCTCGCAGTTGAAAGGTGAACTCCAAAACTGCAGCTCCAGGCCGGAGCCGACACGGAGCTCAGAGACGAAGGAGGAGGTGAGACGAGGGGACACTTTCACTTTGAACTAGTTCATTTCATATGGTCGTCCATTTTTAAGGGAAATGTAAAACGCAAAGGTTTTAAACCAGCACTGAAATATGATGGTTTTAGTTATTTTACGGGATGCGAGAGACATGAAAAGGCAGCTGACTGTGACTGCAGCCATCACACAACCTTGATACTGAATCATTAGGGTGCTACAGTGAGATGTTATTTGTAAAATACTATTCATCTTCGGAGCATTGGAGAGATGAGTAACTACACCTGTGTGACTATACTGTTTCTGTGAAGCTTGTCATTTTAAGATTGTTTTTATATTATTGTCTATTATGTCTAGAGTAGAATGATGCAACATATCTAGATATTAAATCAGATTTTGATTATTAGAATCAAAAATTGCATCAAATGTCAGATTTTTTAAGTTTTCAGTACCCACTTTCAAATAAAAAAAGTTTCTTTCTCTTGATGGTGTTTGAATCAAACTCACCCTCCGACCCTGACCCCAGTGGAATAAGCAGGTATAGAAAATGGATGGATGGAAGAATTAAACTCAAAACATACAAGCTGGTCATGATTCACTTCAGTGCTACAGCAGGGAATTTAGAAACCACTAGATGGCAGTAGAGAAGCATCAATAATCTGAGCTGCTGTGTACTGGAACATGCAGGGTAGATGGAAGTCTCCTTTCCAAATATTAAGTCAACAGGGACAGATTGCCAAAAGAAAATTACCAATGTGCATTATTGTCAAGGTGATAGAGAAAGACAACGCTGGAACACTTGAGTGCAGCGGCTAGCATCTCATTGTCTGTCTCCGAATCTCGCCACTATTTTTTTGAGCTGCGTTCTTATTGGACATTACAATCTGGAGAGAGGTGACCTTGCTAATAACCCTCCCCTGTTAGTCCCTGTTCCCCTATCGGACACCAACCATTTAAATGACAGCTATGTGGGAAATGAGCCCACTGCTGTGTGAAAATACTTTAGCTGGAGACATGGGGTGAATAATAACGGAGGAAATGCCTGGGTGGAAAGGAGGGCAGACGGAAGAGGTAGACTGAATTTTATGTTGGCCAAGGAAGTGAGTGACGTAGCAATCTCCAGACGCAAATACACACCTCGGTAATGATGCAGATTCACAAAAAGATAGTGTGAGGGAAGACACTGGTAGTCCACTGCCCCCAGAGGCAACTGTTTGCATTTAACCCACTGCTGCTTTTAAGGAGAGCGTGAACATAAATGCAATAAAAGACAAACACAAATTAATATCCTACACTCTGTCTGCAACCAAGGAGTCCCACATTTCTTGTAAAATCCATTATATTTCTGCATTGTTTGCTCTTTCTTCTCTGTATTCCTTCAATTTCACAATTAAGTTCACACTCGCACAAGCCCAGACAACAACCCATTAAGCTTGTTAGCTTCCAACAAGACTCATGGCAGAAAGGGCAGACAGGGCTCTGGTGAAATTGTCTCCTCTGACTCTCTTCCCTGCTTGTTCATGGATCTGAATCAGAGTTATGCTCCCTGCACAACCGGCAGACTGTCACTGACCACAGCATGCACCCAAACCACAAAAGGCAAAGCTGGCAGGAAGACAGAGGACAAAGGGCTTTTGAGTAAACACAAGGCTGCAGCCGTAGAACATTATGTTCTCTGCAGAAGCTTAAGGTTAAAGTAGAGCTTTTTGTCCTCATTACGGTGATGGCCGTCCAACAGACAGAGTTGATTAAAGTTGGCTCGAGCACAAGGAAACCCAGGAGAGGGTTACCTTATATCAAGGACTCTGCTTTGTAATAAACCTCAGGATGGCTGTAACTGTAAAACACAGCTGGAGCCTTTGTTCTCTTCAAAGGAAGAAGAAAGGAAGAGGGTTGTAAAACATAAGAAGGAATTTCTGATTTTCTAGCATTACGAATGTTTAAAATTACGAATTTTATGGATGCACGAACGGCCAGAGTCAAGTAGGTAAATTGCAAAGTGTCTCAGTCTAAGAGGACTTTAGATTCAGAGAAATAAGAATGACAGAAAGGGAGTGAACTTATCTCTATGGAGTCAAAAATGTGTGATTAACATTGTAATATCTAAAGAAAATGTAATTTATCATATAAAATAATAATTTCTTTGGTCAGGATAATATAACCCTTATATAATATATTATTAGCTATCACTGGAAGAACAAGCCATCAGATATTTTGACATCTGTAGTCAAGAGTTAAAAGTTAAGAAAATCATTATAATTCTTATAAAGAAGAATGTTGTAAATCATTATAGTACAAACAATTAGAGGCATATCTACGTTTACATTGCTAATTAGATATTGTTGTGGATTATCAGTGCAAATACTGACCTGGTGAGCAGTTGTTTTCCATTTCTGCTCTTTCCTCACACGAATATATCTACATAAGAAAAAAGAGATGATTTTACATTATAAGGACAGTTACCAGTCCATGCATGTCAAAGATGCTTTGTAGAATTAACTGATCATTTCCCAAATACAGATTTAAGATCTCCTGGTCTCATAATTTCTATCTCAGGTAATATACCGCATCAAGATGTTTGACTTCTTTTGGTTGTAAACTTTTACCATCAGGATGGGAAACTGCTTCGGTGCTAAAGTCCTCATTTCAGAATAATTGAGGGACAATGACAAGTGAGCTGTCCATCATACTGACTGTGGATTTCTAAAAGAGCTTTAGTTGCTTTATTTCTGTAATACACCTAAGGGTTTGACTAATACCTGCATCATACAGTCTTCCCTATATATACCTAAAAACTCTGGCTTCCCGACTCGTTATCGCAAAGTGACATCTATGTTGTGTTCTTGGAGTGGTCGCTGCAGCATCCCGAAGCCGAGAAACCAAGTTTACGACTTTAACTACTTGGACGTGACATGAGGATGAAGCATATCCCACGCTAGCAAGAGTATGTAAACACACCAGCTGTTTTGAATGTGCACCGTGGTTGATTCAGCAAAAAAACACAACAAGATAATATCTGTGGAAACGAGGGGAAAAAAAGACAAAGATACAAAAGATAAAAAAATTTGACTGTCTGGAGAGAGCTTACGGGAGATGCAAGATGGATGCTGAATTAGTTGTTGATAGGCGTGCATCACTGTGAAAATCTGCAAAAGTTTTAAAGTGTGTCTTTAAAATTCTAGCCGACGGAAACGTCAGTAATTACTAGTTAAGAGAATGACCCTTAAATGTCTTATTTTTGTCGTCTGCTCAGAGCACAGAAGCAGAACACAGCCATAATCAAAGTTAAAGTTACCTCAGCCTCTTTTCTAATCCTAATAAATATAACTGGACTGTGTGTGGAAATAAGACCTGCTCGCTTTTTAGCTATTTCATTCATTTTACGTTCTTCACAAACAGCCTGAAGTAACTGTAATAAGATTGGGATGTGAGATCATAACAGTAGTAATAGAAAGAAGCTGTGCTTCCTGCAGTTTGTGTTGCCATCATCTTTTAATTTTTCTTTTAATTTCACGGGCTGAGCCAGTTAATTAATTTTGGATTTTGAAGAGACGCTTTTGCTTTAACTACTTAGTAGATGTACTTTGTAAGGAATTAATGGACACCTTGCAGCCAGACCATGCCTGAACTAACTCATACTGATCCAAAACAAATTATAGAACCAAAACGGAAACTGGACTTCAGCGGCTTCTCAGGGTCTCCATCTCAATGAGGCCAGAATGAATTTGCTCACAGCTGTATTACTCTGTTGGTTGGAGCCATTTTAGCCTCAAAATATGGTTTATTCAGAGCAAAAATATCTGAAAATTCATCCACTTTAAGATGAATATAACTGTTGGACACAAAGGAGCATACGAGCACACATAAACAAACTACCTGACTCACCACAAAAAGACAAACACACACAGTGAGAGAGTGTCTTTCTCGCTCATAAAGACACAACTGATATCTTTATATAAAACACTTGTTTGCAGCTTTATGGATGTTCAAATTATCTAAATTTCACCTTCGAACTAACCACATACAACAAGGTTTTTCAGGTATGCAAATAAGAGAGTTGGTAAAAGTTAAGTACTTCTCTGAACTTTGTTTGTTGTTGACTTTTCTTTCCTCCTACTTAACTTTAGCTCTCCACACAATGCTCAAATATTCCATTAGTAGCTTATATTGTTTTCATTTCATGATAAACATCATAAGTGGGGGTTTTTGATGTCAGAGACCATTCAGCTTGTTATGATCCAACAGTTTCTAAGCCTCCATACTTGATGGTATGGGCTGTTTTAGTGCCCATGGCGTGGGTAGCTTACACATCTGTTCATCAATCCTCCATCAAAGGAAGACTGTTCATATGTCAGCAAGACAATGCTAAGCTACTAATGCATCCATCACAACAGCATGGCTTTGCAGGAGAAGAGTCCACATCCAGAAGTAGATGTGTAGAGTTATGTTGGTGCCATCAAATTTAAAATGAGCCCGCAGTTTTAACACCGGATAATGTTCTGTTTGAACCATGGACTGTGATATGTAAATCTCTGCATTATGTTTATATTCACATTTTAAATTTTAACCAGAAACGATATGTAGCGTGAATGTATGTGTATTTTTCATATGTCTTGTTCTCCACTGAAAACATTGAACTCAATGCAGTCTTAAAAAAAAAGCTCTTTGTGTCTATTAACATATTGTTTAGCATTTCTATATTGTTGTCCTGAAGAAAAACTTTGAATAAAAATGTTTACCCCTCTGATGACTTTACTGTATATTTTATACTTTTTTATCATTACAAAAAGTTTGATTTTTCTCATTTCAGAGATGAGTTATTCAACATGAGGCATTGCTTGTCTACAGAACAATGAAATAAAGATCAACCAGTGTTCGTTCTTGTAACATCTGCACAAGGATTCAGATTATTTATTTTCCACTTTTACTCCTATCTGTGAGGTCGTTTAATACATCAGTCCTGTTCCCCAGCGAGGCTGCTGTGGCCTAGACGATGTGATCTCCCACAGCTAAAGCAGGAATTACACTAACACGATAATTGAATTCTCCTGAAATAAAACGGGAAACTAAACCACTAACTAATGCAAGCAATATTGTTAATAATGAAGAAAGATGCATTACCAATAGAAATTCAATTTTTGTTCTAAATGATTCTCATATCATCCCGCTGACACAGACAACTCCCCAGAGAGAATTTCTAGCCTCCTACATACACAGAGACACAAATCAACACAAAAAAACTCCCTGTTGTGGCTCAACATCAGTTTATGTCACTTCACACAGGACACTTCAAACCTAATAAATGGTGAAATGAACGCAAGGGTTTGTATTATATATTTATAACATATATCTATCTATCTCTATATCTATATATATATATATATGTTTATATATATATATTTATATATATACATATAGATATATATATATATATCATATTATATATATAACAACTTAATTTAAGCGATGGAGTCAGTCTGTTTGGGGAAGGGCTTTATGTTAGCATTAGCTCCCTTTTCCACCTCATTTCAAAGCAGAACAGAAATGTTATTTATTAGTTTGGCAGATAATGTATGGAAGAATAATGCTT
>JAVQJG010004312.1:0-12624 GCA_036024015.1 Craterocephalus amniculus | reverse complement strand
TAATGCCATTTCTTTTAATTTATGTTAAATTAGTAATTTTGAATGCCAAATTTTATTTTCAATGCCAATTTTTAATTTTCAATGCCAATTGGAGCTGTCATCATTATAACCCCATATACTTGCGCTTGGATGTCTGAGGTTTATAAGGTAAAGCTCAGTTTACGCTGAATATTTGTCAGAATTTGACTGTTTAATCATGGGGTGGCACTGGAGGGGCCAGTCAGATTTTAAGGGTGGCCTTTGCCCCCCCAAAAAAGCAAACCCTCTGCTCACACCCCTGTTGATACTTAACTGTGATTAAATTCACACTTTCAAACAGTTTTCTGTCATTTTACAGAAAAAAAACAACTCTTGCCACTTACCTCAGCGATGATCGTGGCGCTTGGTGCGAAGCCGTGGCTGGGGCTTATGGACAGTACATGTTGTCCTGTGGGTACTTTGCATTTGATGTTCAAGGCGATGGAGGCTAGACCAGCAAGAAATTCTGTCCAGAACACAAACAGAAGGCCAAAAGAGAAAGCCTCTTGATAAAAAAAGAATAAATTACGATCTATCATAAATGTATAAACAGCACAGCATTTGCTCTTTCACAGTTTACAGCCTGCTTCAGCAGGAAATCCCCACTAACCCCGCCACAGCGAGTTTACCAGCAGTGCATTTTAGACCAGGATGATTTCGCTTAAGCAGTCTAAACATTCTTGCTGATAAGCTGTGTGGCCAGCAGCAAATTGGTATTGAGCTATCACTTACGTTCCCTTGTGCCGCTCCGCTCCAAAAGCCTTATTCTGAGCTCTTTGGTTTCTAGGCCAAGCTCCCTTAAACACACAAGAAACAACCGTGTCAGGCATTTTTTTGTTATCCAATTTACTACAGCAGATTTTTCCTTTGATACCATAAAAACTGGCAAATCTAAATTGTTGGATAAATTGCTCTTAATGTAAAAACGTAAATGCTAAATCCAACATTTAAAACACTCAGATGATGTGATGCAAATGACTTTGTGGGCATGGTTTGGGCAGAACTGATCCACTGACTAATGGTTTTAATGCTGGTTAGTCTTAACTTAGCTTTGAAGGACCTTTTTTACATTTAACAAGAAGCTAATTGAGACTTAACACTTTCATGGTAGTTTTAAACCCCATGTGGCACCTTACAGAGTAATTTCTTCATTCCATTCAAGTACTGTGTCGGGGTTGCTGGGCACAGGCAGGAAGCAGGTTTTCCTCTCTGTGCAGGGTTGGTCCAGGCTCAGCACACAGCACAGCTCCCCTGATCTGGACCACTGGCCTGCAAACACACAGTCAGACTTCAGCTCTCAGCGGGAAAGTTGGTGGAAATGATCTGACGCAAAGGGATAATATCTGACCTTTAGTTAAGGTCACCCTGAGCTGCCGGAGGAGGAGCCGTCTCACCAAGACACTCTGGGGGGCAGAGTTCAGTCCCACTGATAGGTGGTCCGTTGGGGATTGCTAATGTGCAGAGCAAACAGGGCATTTTAAATCAGTTTAAGCCCATAATCTTAACCCACACAATGTCAACCTTTCTTTGACATTCATCTGACTCTGAAAACGTTAACAAAAACCGAGTAAACCCACTTTTAGTGCTAAGGTTATATGTTTTAGTAAGTCACGAACAATCATCTGATCCTTAGCTGAGCTTAAAATGAGAAACACAGTCTTAAAACAGCAAGCCATTCGTACTCAGTCTTTTACTAATTGTAAATGTCATCAATTTTCAACTTTTTAATTTGCCAACTGAAACTTGTAAAGTCTGTAATAGTTTTTCTGTATGATACTGTAAAATGACGGGACTCCCGATTGTTTGCAAATGGCCTTATATCACATTCCTGATAGATGAAAAGCAGTATTTGCTCCTCTGAGATCATTGCTAATGTCTTTCCTCCTTGGCACTGCGACTTGCAAGCTGCCAAAAACCATTGCTTTTATGAACCTACTCAACTTAATACCATGATCAAGTAATCAATGCATTGCCTGGAAGCAACTGACCCTATTAAATCCTGTGAAAGCATAAGGAGTACACTTACTTTTTAAAACACTTTATCTGCAAGTCAGCTTAGTTTTTTTGTTCAATGAGTAATTAGACAATGTAAGTAAATATTTTCTTTTTTTACATGACTGTGGTTTATTTTTAGTTAGTCTAAGCTCTTTTCCAATCTTTTACGCACACAAAGGAAAATATTTTCTCACCAAAGGAGTGGGCGCGCACATCTTGAGATTGAGAACCATCGCTGGCTGAGTGCTGAAGAGAGTATCCTCTATCATCCCTCTGATGGTGTCCAGGTCTGCGGCACCATCAGCGCCCTGAGAAGTGAAAAAAAAAACCAACTGCTGTCTCTGATGGACCACAAACTGGTGCAACAACACACAACAGACAAACTACAGATTCATGGTTGTTTTGTCTCATTTTGAGTTATCAATTAAATTTCTTAATAATTTGATCTAATTCTGTATCTTGCTGCTTTCTTCAGTATCTTGTGCAGTTAAATATTCACGTTTTTGACTTTATTGCCTTTGATGGCGCCTTAATTAAATGAGGCATGTAATGTGGGTTTAAGTAACTCAGCTGTGGTATTCCCTTCGTGACTCATGTTAAGTTAAATGGGCTTCAGAGTGAAACATTACATGCTGACTGAAAAATGTCTGGGATGTGTTTGATTCTTAAAGGCATGTGAGAGTTTGGTCTGTAGAGACTGAGCAGTTTTGAAAAAAACGAAACCTCCACTGGCTGCAGTCATATCAGATTAGTTGTGTTGGTATCAAATGTTCTCACCCGTCTCTGCAGCTTGCACGGGGACACGGTCAGAGGAAATGATGGCTGCTTGGAAAGAGTCCAGGATATCAGCAGGCCCTCCTCCTCCACCTCCTCCAGACGCACCACCACCTGAAGGAGACGAGGCAGAAAGGCAGGAATTAGATGAAAGGCAGGCTGCTGATTAATGGGCATGCATTACAACGATAAGATATCACACTTAAACGTGAATAAATAACAACGGCACATCATTTTTAGAAGTCAACTCAAACAGCAACCTCTGCAATTTAAACGTGAAGCATTGGTTTACTCCGCAGAATAATCATTTCACATCTCATTACAATGGCAGAACCCCGTGAGAGTTGTGTGTGTGAGAGTGTGTGCGTGTAAGATCACACATTTGCATAAGAATGCAAATAATTCTCTGACTTCTCATGCGCTTCAGAGGCTGTCCCTCCTGTGTACAAATCCCAATAATCCAGGTGCCGTCTATCAGTACCTTTGCCACCATTGGTAATGTGGTGATCTGATAGGTGTCCATGGAAACGGCAGCAGGTGACTGCTGGGTGACCATCACAGGAAATGTCACAGTGTCCACCCAACATTTACAGTGTAAAACCTGCAAAACAAAAGATGGATGGCACTCAGGCTACTAGAGAAAGTACACAACCACGAGATACTCTAATATTAAGGAGCAAGTAACATATATTGAAAGTTGATGGGGTGGACGAGTTCTTCTGATTCTGTTTACAGTGTGGTAGGAGGAAGACTTCTTACCATTCGGGTCGCTGACTGGTCAGTGCAGGTCACGCTGTCTATTGCAGAGGCAGCAGTTAACTGGAGGCTGCTATCAAATGTTATCTGGAGCGAGCTCTAGCAGACACAGAGGAAGAGAAAAATGGCCTAAATATTACATAAGAGGAAGATGAGACACGCTGGGGGATGACATAAAGGAGCTTGCAGTGCAGCGCTCAGATACAGTCCTCATGGGTCTTTAACCAATTTGAAAATGAAAGAGCCGCTGCATTGCAGAAAGTAAAATGATCATTAAAGCCTTGTTTTGCTTTCAAGAACAATTTTGTTTTTTTCAAAGTTAATCCCCGAGGATGATTGGACAACCACTCAGACGTGGTGCCTTTCATTTCATGCGAGGTAATAAATCATTGCAATCTTAAACAAGTAAAGATCATTTTGACATTTTTAGACTAGAATGTTCCGTAATGTAATAAGAAGAAGTCACTTCCAGCACAGTTTCCTCACGTCAAACTGTAAAAACATGCTGTTGCCAACCAACACATAGTCACAGTGAGCACATCTGATTGTAGCGCCGGCAGCTTTTATGGATTAGTGGACTCTGATGAATAGTGCCGGAAGATATCTGCAAAAAATACTACAACTTATGTTTTCTACACAGAGCACTAAAGAGGAATTACCATTTGAGCTTTTGTGATATAAAAGTGCTTTATCTTTACTAAACACACTTCCTGTGCCTCAGTCATCACAGCAGCATCCATTAACAAAACTGCATCAGTCAGTGCTTAGTCATGCTTACAGCAAAGCAGCCTTTCCTGTGTGACCATCAAAACTGGAGGACAGCTTCCACTAGAGGATCAGAATCTCAGTAATAAGAAAAGATACACCAGTCTTTAGCGCGTGCCAAAGGATCTGTTCAACTGGACAGCTTTAACTGGGTCAGGAGATGCAAGTGAGAGAAAAAACAAATCCCCCATTGTTAGGGCATATGTTCTGCTAGCTCCAGGTCCAATCTGTGTCACACACAACAGCGGAGGCAAGGCAGAGGTGGTGGGATGATGTAAGAAAGTTTGCGGTGTGTGTGTCTGTGTTCGCACGTGTCCGTCTCCAGCCAGAAGGGCAAGGAGCCAAGCAATGCTGCAAGCTCATGTAGGTTTCCTGGACTAACACTGCAGTTACTACGGCGTAGAACCGGCTGTGTTTACCTCGCTTGGCTCGCCCTAAAAACTGCTCAGTCGTCCAACCGTTGATTACATCCAGAGCTCAGAGCAAATATAATGCCATGCATTTCAGTTCAGATAAACCCTCCCAACACAGGATTTTATGCCAGTTAGGTCGTACACTCATGGATCATTCTGCAGAAATGTAACGCCACTATGGCAAATAAAAAAATAAAAAAATCATATTTCAGATGTTTTTTTTGTATTTTGTCAGAGCAGATTTAGGAACATGTTCCTGCAGGAAAGGCTGAGTTACATTTATATAGTCCCTGTCTTAACAATGAGACCACCAGAACACAAAAATATCCTAAAACCAAAACAAGCAGAAAACGTTTCAGCCTAGATTTTTGGATTTTTATTTATTTTATTTGTGTATGTGTGTGTCAAAAAGATTATAAAGCATGAAAAAATGAGAATCTTGCATGAAAGATGACTGGGCTGCCGGATTCTTCTTCTCCTTTGTTTCCGCTGCAGGGCACTGATCTTGGTCTCAGCTAAATCTCTTGGCTGAACTCTTGTTCCCGGCATTAAGAGTCTTTCATTTTTCTGTTTGGGGATTTTCATTTTTTGTAAAAATCTTGGGATCATGGAGCATATTGCATGTCTTACTTTTTATCTGGTCTTTCTGCAGTTTATAAAGAAGCGGATTTTCGGGTGCTTTCATGGTGCTGTAAAACAAACTTTATCTTCAAGTTCCCAAAAGCAGATGATGTTTGCTTTCATCTTCCAGTAACAGTTTCTACTCTTCCCTTCTACCAGTTATCTATTGCCAGTTACAATGGCTACAAGTGGAATAATGACTAGGGATGGGCATTCGATTAAATTGTCTTAATCGATTATCACGAGAATTAACAATCTATTATTGATTAATCATGAATATTTCTGTATATAATTCAATATTTATAGCCTATATTTAAATGAAGTGAAAGTAAAAAGTAGTGTTTCCTTATTAAAATGTTTATTACAAGATGAATGACTGGGATTCATTCAGTGGTTACACTGGAAAATATGCACTTCATGCAACCAGTCCAAAGATGAATTCGGCTAATCAATTAAAAAATAATGTAATCGATCGTCGTTTAATAATGCCCATTTCCTAACAATGACCTTCTCTGCAGAACTGTTTCCAAAAAGCATCAGACTTGTTAAAACGCCAGTTGTAAACTCCTGATGATCAATCTCCAAACGAAGATGCAGGTGTGCGTGCAGCAGAGCAACCCCACACCAACGTTTGTTTACTGGCAATTCTGAAAACACTTCTCTTTCTTCCTATAGCCTTCTCCTGTTTTGCAGTTATCAATAAATGAACAGGCTGCAGTGAATAGAGTCTGAGACTTTGTAGAAAGATATCTGAAATTTTTGGAGTGTATAAACTCGTGAGGACTTTCTACAGATGTAGCCTACAAAATGTAAATACAAATGTTACAATCTCAAATTACCAGATGAAGTTTTTGATATTTCACGTTTGCTGTATATCGAAGATCATATCATCTTCTACTCATGTAACCTCTCAGAGTTAACGATTGTTGTTTTTTAATATGTGTATCCTAAAATATGTGTCCAAGCATGTAACTGCTAACAGATAATAGTTATTTTTTCTATAACAAAGTTTTTTTTAGAGAATTTCTCAATCATTGGCTTCACTGGTAACCAGCTGTGGAGTTGTACATCCTCCTGGCAGGAGCTATCGAACTATTTTAACATGGAGAGATCCACGCTGGAAGCCCAACCACTGATTTGTCCTTGTGAACCGTCATTGTTCAATGAAGTGTGTATGGGAAGGGCAAGTCAGCAGAGGAACAGTTCCTGAGGACATCCATAGTGTCATTTCAGGTTTGTCAGCGTTACCCCCTTTGGGTCCAGCTGGCTTGGTAAAGCATGTGGGTCAACCAGAAATACACTCCCCTTCCGGCTTTTGATGACCCTTATTTACTTTTCCTATACTTTCTGTTCATAAAACATAGGCTATCTGAAGCTGTGTGTGTGTGTGTGTGTGTATGTATGTATAATTGTGATCTGAATTTCAATTGTTTTCAAATCTCCAATTTACTATGTGTTGCAGAGCTTTAAAAACTGCACGTTACTACATTCAAAATGACAAGTTATAATTTACAACATACACTTTGTTTCAAACTGTAAAATGGATGGATAATACCGCAGAGACAACACTCCTTCCTCGTAGATTAAACTTTGGCTGGTTAAAGTAAAGCTGGCTGGCGAAGCTGAATATCACCCACAGCTGTGACACAAGGATAAAAAGGAGTTTCCTGCACCGTCGTATCAAATGAGCGCTGAGTGCTTAATGTCCCCTGTCATTAGGAAGGAATCTACTTGTGCATAATCACTGGGCATTAATCATCTACCAGCAACTGGCAGTCAGAATGGAAAGAAATGAGCTATGTCTTCACGATAATCACAAGGCTCTTTATAATTGCAGATTGTGAATGGACAGGGAGCTTCCTTCCCTGCAGATGCACTCTGTTTTGTGCTCCTCTACCAGCCAGTAATGACAGTTTGACATCATGTGTCAGCTGCACATGCATGCACACTGTGTTGCTGCATTGTGATCCGCATTTCTTGGGGAGGTTGACCGCTCCTTTAAGCCTCCTCTAGTCCAGTCAGAGACATCTAAGTAGATCCATATCAAATCTTGTCTTCAAAAGAAAGATTACATCCCAGGCTCATGTAGTATTACTTTAGCATGCTGACATGTCTTCAGGATAAATAACTAAGGCATGAAATGTATTGCATCATGGCATTACTCAAAAAAGCATGTGATTGTGGAGCCTAAAAGAATGCATGCAGTAGATAACGCTTAAATAGAATAATACTGCACAATGTACTGCATGGATTAAGTTGCAGATAGTATGTGATGTAAACATTTGGCTACATCTGTGCCTCAGACTAATTCTTGGACAACAGGGATGCAGGAGGAGTGTTTGAATGGTGAGAGGAAGGACTCCTCCAACAAATTATTAATTATTCTTTAAGGGGAGACAGAATATCATTTAAACTATTAAAATAATCCATAATAGACCATGATCAGCTTTGTCTGTTTTTTACCCCAGCTTTGCAAATGTCTTCTTTAATGTGTCTTAAATAGTAACAGAAATCTCATTACTTCAAGGATTTTAGAGTGAATGCTTGGATGGGGCAGTGTCACTAACACCTGATCTTCAGCCTGTTTAGTCAGTTTTTCTAGACTAACCTGAAAAGCAGCAGATTTTCCTGTCAAAACTGAACCAGTGAAAACTACCTTAAACCGTCATTCAGTATCTAATGATCCAGAGAAGGCAACTTTTTGTGACCAGTTAAACAGACCTCAAAGTCAATTTTAGAGTACAATAGCCAAAAAACTGGGTATGCTCAATTATAAACTAAATTAAAAAGACGCAGTGAAAATCAGTGCATCCACCCAGATGTTGTGTTCCCATATAGGCCAAGCCAAAGTAAACATCTGCAGAGTCATATATTGCAGGACTGAATGTAGCCTCATTATGCTGGAAAGCTGGGTGTTAATTCTTTATTTTGATCAACGTGAAAGGTGCTTTACTGATGGCACATACTAAAAATAGACAGTGACGCAGCAGAAGGACACATTTGCTGTTGTTTATGGAGCAACTCCACAGCCTGTGTCTGCATTCAGTCCTCTTAATCAATTTTTAGTCACATCTTGTTTTTGTGTATGGGGGTGAGAGTCAGGTTTCCCCTCAGGACTGTTTAGCTAGAAGGACACGGCATCCTGGCAAAACACAAAATTAGTGAGACAAAATGAGGAGTTCAGGATTATGTCACTGTTTGCAGTTGTGAAGAGAATATTTATAAACACAACCAAAAAAGACTTTCGGAGGACTGCAGAACTTTCTTGAACTACACATACCGACTCACTTCTAAAATCATTAAGAATTTCTTATATGTAGTTTTAAATAAAAAAACAGCCACAGACATCATGAGCAATGCAATATCTAAAATGGCTTTATAACATCATTTACCAGTCTGTATGTCGTGTTAGCTCTTTTTTCTCCATAACATGCAACCTTAAAGAGCCGATCAGATGTGTGATATGCTGCAAAGTCTGAAGCAATGTTTTGTCAGATTTTGAGCAAACTTAAGATTGCAAGGGCCCAGGCGTCAAGATCAAAATATCACATTGTATATAAATGATCAGTGTTATCTAACCCAACAGCTACCACTTAGAGTTTGAAGTTGTTAACAAAAGATAACGCAACAAATGTTTGTTCCATGTAGATTAAACATCCAATATCTGTCAATTATAAACAAATAAAAAGCATAAAATTTAAATAAAATGGCTTCACATCAGAAATAGTAAAATTGAGTAAAAAGATGCTTTCTATATTAAAAGGTAAAACTGCCGTACCAGAAAGTCTTTTGGTAGATTCAGGAAAATTGAAGTCAAATACCCTGCCCATTTATCTTCAGGGTTGAGTAAAAATCTTTAACATTGCCTAATGTCGCCGGTAGAAGTGGGAAGCGTCCTACCGAAGATGACAAGGAGCCAATATTACCTCCAAGAAACAACGTTATTTTTCAAGGAAAGGGACAAAACGCAGATGGAGAGAGTGGCGAGAACGAAAAAGACTCCAGTTTGCTCTTCTTCTGGTACCTGACTCGCAGAGCGGATTCCACCTCGTCCACGTCTCTGTTTTCCTCTTCCACAGACGGTTGCTTTAAAATTTTTATCTTTTGGATCATAACGATGCATAATTAGAATAAGCTGCGGTTCTTGGCTGAGCTCATGTTGTATTGCACAAGCACACCCCATCATGAACTAGTCATATTTGCATTAGTTTTAGAAAATATATAATTATACTGTTATTAGGCCTGTTTTAAACATGCTCTGTTTAAAATTAATAAATTAAGTAAAACTGTATGAGGCATGGTTGGGGGAGAGGTAGAGAGGCATTGATTGACAAAGGCTTTGTTTTGGTTTGAGACAGCTCCACGGTGTGCCACCTTACGGCGAAAAATTTCGCTTTTAGCTCCTTTAAAGTTGAAAATTCATATCTACCAATTTAACTGAAGAGAACAAACGTTTTCAGTATCAATTAAAGTTGGGTGGTCGTATTATTAGACACCACTTTTGCTTTCTTTTCATGAGGATGAGGACGGTTGTTTTACTTTAACCTTGCAGGCTTTTTATGTGGATAAATTTCTAAATTATCATTCAAAGACCTCTGTCAGCATCAATCTTAAATGCTGGAGAAGTACTTAGGTTAATGCTATAAAGGATTTGGGCACTAATCCCCCCATGTCGACACGGAGGCCATATCTTCATCGTGCTGCGCTCCTCCAGGGAAGCTCAAGTTTTGCCCAATGCAGAGACGTAATCATGGAGTGCAAGCGAGAGGAGAATGTGATTCTGCAGAAGGGTGTTGGGTGGTTGCCCCCGTGTCTGCTTTCAAAATGGCCACGAAAACCTGCCTGGCAGGTGGCAGGTCTCTATGTATCAAAGAAGCAAAGAATACAATGCAAATGTTTCTGGCCTAAAGCTGGGCAATATGTAGAGATTTTCAGATATATATTGAGACGTGGTCACACAAGATATAGAATAAGGGACTATCGTTTATATCGAGTTAGCTTGTTCAGAGTTAAAAAAATATCTCTTTTTTGGCATTTTACACAACTGTCTTTGTAATGGTCTTTGAAAATATTTTTGTATTCATTTTAATACACAGCTACTTTAATTTCAGTCAAATACTCTAAAGCACACTTGGTTCTGATTTTTAATAAAAGTGCATTTAGTACTCAAGGCCATAAATTTGAACCATCTTTTTGTTTACATGACCACAAAAATTAATATTGATATATATATTGTATATCGTGATTAAGGAAAATATTATCGAGATATGAAAATTGGTTCATATCGCCCAGCCCTATTCTGGCCACTTACCTCCTCAGACCCCTAAAACAGGTTTTTTCCCTGCTGTTTTTTTGGAGGAAGTACAAATCCTCAACATACTATAGGACTGATATGACAACTAAGAGAGATAGTATGATATGACTACAACATGACTCAGCTTGATAATGAACTCCTGAAGGGTTAACAAAGACATACCTTTACATCTGATGTTGCATCTAAGCATGTGACCTTTACACTTAAAGACAAGGAAGGTATCTTAATCCCCTGGTCACAGTGGCTCTAAAATGACATCCTGTCAGCGCATCTGCTCAGCAAGACACGTTTGTGAATTATTATCCAAGAGTCATGTTTAAAGGTTCATTAACAGCCAAGCGGGGATCATTTGCATACACTCCAGACACATTTAGAATAACAGATTGCTCGATGCACAGTCACACTGACTAGCAGATATTTTATTGTGATGAGTGAGCCAACTGAGCTCTTGGCTCACACGCTCGCTTCACAAACTCAACACCACATGGACAAACAGACACACAGCTTGTCTCTCGTTCCTTAAACCTCTGATGGACTCAGTATGGAAAATAACCTTGCAGATACTTTATCTCTGCTCGTCTGACAGCTTTTCTAGCATAACAACTATTTCAAAAATGTCTTCCAGGAGTTTGACAAGTTTTTATTGTTTTTTTAAAGGCCAGGCGCCACATTGTCATAACAGTTCACACCTACAGAGAGGCACTTCTTTCCAGAAGCTCAAACCCTTAAAGAAGGTAATGGGATTTCCTAAACGACACCTTCTTGTATGGTATTTATCGCTGCCATAAAAAGAGTTAAATCATCCCTAAAATCCTATTCCTATGAGATGGAAGTCGTATGAGTTACTACAACCCTGCTGCTCTTTGATTTATCTTTTTATATGTAAGGTCATAAAAGTGTTATGAATGTAGGCGCAGTGTGCTTGGCATCTGGAAAGATTAAACAAACGGTCAATAAGGAGTCCAAAGTTCAGCCAGGGTTCACTGCAGATCTGCTGTGTTTGTAAGTGACAGCTTCTAAGGGCACGGCGGAGCAACTAATAAGGCCATTGTCAGATAACTAAACCGGCACACACCTCTTTGCTCCAGTGTTTTACAGAAAGCTGATTCCAGAGAATCTGTCTTTAAACGATTGAGAATGTTTGAATGACAACAATCACGGAAAACTTCGGCTGTGGGCCGAATATGTGCAATAAAGACAACATATGCATCTTAGTTATAATGTATGAAAAGTAGAGTTGTTCCAATACGGATACCAGTATCGGAAATGCCTCTGATACTGCCCCAAATTTTCGTATCTGTATCGGAGTTCAGGCACCAATTCAATACCAAATAATTTATGAAAATAAACATCTATTTACTGATTAGCTCTATTAGCTCAAACACAGTTCTTCTTCATTGTTCTTAAACCCAGTTGCACTGTGCAGCCGCCAGTCATGATATCAGCGGTGTGGCAGTGTTTCACACCGGATTCTCCCACCAGCAAGACTGCATCTGAAGATAAATGGCTTCAGTTTGATGTATTCGTTCGTTTTACAAAGAGTCTAACCTGAGCCAGACCTTATTACAATGCTAATCATATCACAGTCATGCAGGTGTAATATGACATTTCTTATATAATATAGTGGTATCGGTACTTGATATCCGCCGATACCGATAGCACAAGTATCAGAATCGGTATTGGGAGGAAAAAATGGTACCGGTACATCTCTAATGAAAAGACATGAGGTCATAGCTCGGTGGAGATCCTTGTACCCATAACACATCACCCTCATTCAAGCGTTGTCCTTTTTTTTCCTTTCAAACAAACCACAGTTTCTGCTCCTCTGGTGTTTACTTCAACATTCAAGGTGAGCTTTTCAGTCTGGAAAGGTGAGGCAGGTGAGGCGAGCCTTTTTAATCAGAATGGAAGCTGCGTGTGGTGCAGATTTACATGACCCTTTAAAACTCTCTCACACACACACACACA
>JAVQJG010004304.1:0-13586 GCA_036024015.1 Craterocephalus amniculus | reverse complement strand
TGATTAGAATAAGGTTGTTTTGAAATACATTAAACTCTTAAGTGACACAGAGGCCTTAATCAATTTTTGGCAAATGAAATTGCCATTTTGTATTGCCAAAAAGTGATTAAGGCCTCTGTGTCACCACAAAAGAGTTTACTGAAGTTGAAAATGACCATATCCTAATCATAAGACTATCATTAATGAGGTAAAAGCCCATTCTTAATATTCCAGCCTCCTTTATACTTTTTCTGATGAAATAATTGCCATTAATGGCCATTTTTTCTTTGCCAAAAATTGATTAAGGCCTCTGTGTCACCACTAAAGAGTTTACTGAAGTTGAAAATGACCATATCCTAATCATAAGAGTGTCATTAATTATATAAAAGTCCATTTTTAATATTCCACCATCCTCAATGCTTTTACTGGGCTAATAATGGCTAATAATGGCCATTTTTCCCTTGCCAAAAAGTGATTAAAGCCTCTGTGTCAACACTGAAGAGTTCACTGTATTTTAAAGTGACCTTATCCTAACCACGAGAGTACTAATAATGAGATTAAAGCACATTTTGAATATTCCCCCATCCTTTATGCTTTTTCTGGGCTAATAATGGCTAAGAATGGCCATTTTAGAGTTAATTCCAGTTATAAATTAAACAAGACATTAGTTTTGATTAAATAAAATACCCTTTGGAGTTCCCTAGTTTGCCTTAATGGGGATCCTCCAGACCGGGTGCTTTCCCTGCTAGATCTGCAGGTTTTTTGCTTTAGTGATCACCTTTGCCTGGGTGGCTGGAGGTCCTTATGGCTGTGGTAGCAGCCTCTGTGGTCATCTAGGCTGGCTCCTGGCATTAACAAATCTCACAGTAGCACCAAGCCAGATATTTTATTTCTATTGATATTTTTATACCTACATTCAGAAATTAAGCATTGACGGGAGGTGTGTTTTTAACATCTGGGTAAAGCTTTGCTTTATTTTAATATGCCAAAATTGTTTTTATCATTTAAAGTCCTTTGTGTTGTTTTCACATTCAAATAATTTTATAAACAAAATTAGATTTTTTAGTATTCTACTGGTAGCCGATCAAAGTGGTTTTAGTAGCAGTAGCATAATGAAGGCTTTCTAAGGGGAGAGGTGAAAGCAGTTTCTTTGAGGCATGGATGGCTGTTCGAGGATCATTTTAACCCAGTTTGCATTTCTGAGAAATATGACATCTGTATTCAGTGAGAAACATTCCAGTAAGTGACACAGATTAAAATCCATCAATACAGCAGCCAAAGTACCGGTTGGAATGGTTAATTTATTTATTTATTTATGGTGCTGGGGGAAACTGCACATAAAGTAATTGATACAAGAGTTTCTCGCCTCTTTTCATTTGTGTCATCAACTGTTTGCTTAATTACCGTGAGCAGGGGCGGCAGAGGTTTGCGACAATATCTGATTACAAATGCCTCGAAGCCAGCTGAGACCTGGGATGGAGCACTAACTACTAATTGCCCCTGGGGCTCTTTACAGCTGCACCAGTCAATAATCTCTGCTCCAGTGGTGCCAAATTACCTGGCAGGATTTCCTTTTTTATCAGAATTTGGGTAACTTAAGTTTTTTTGTGCAATAGCCTGTCACTTAATACCATATTGTTGGTTCCCGGAATTAAAAGAATAAGGAAATGCTGTTCTAAAAAAGAAACATGAGCAAGGCGAAAAAAGAAACAATAGGCAGAGTTGCACGGACAGAGCACATGAAATAATGCGGGTGTGATGGGTGTGATGATAGAATGAGATGAATGAAGAGGGAATTTCAAATGAAGAAAAGTAACAGATAATGATTTTTTAAGATGATGATAAAAGACGATAAAAGTAAGATGAATTAAATAATGACACAATTGCATCCTTGTAGCCTGAAGCTTGCTGCTTTCATATTTACATGTATCTCTGCCTTTTTCATTTGTGGTGTGATTATTCACAATTTCAATTTTAATTTAAAACGGAGGGGGAAAATATCATTGTATTTATATTAATACGGAATCAAATAAGTTACCCACACTTATATACAATGTTTAATTGTATTATAAAAACTGAGATTTGGTTCCTTCCAGCACTGTTTGACATATTAATTTTATCAATGGCAAGGCAAGGCAAGTTTATTTATATAGCGCTTTTCAGGTCCAAGACAATTCAAAGCGCTTCAATGATATCAATGATCATTTTCAAAATGTGAAATATTCTTATTGTGTTAATAGTAAAATTTGACATTTCATACATCAAGAAAATAATGACACAACTGATTTTCAGAGGGAATAACAGGTAGTATTCTTTCTTAAATAATCAGAAACTACTGGTTAACACGGTAAGGTACTGTATGTAGCAGCTAAAAGGCCAGATGTTCTTCCTGGCATTACATTCTAGCAGGGTGGTGTCTAGAGCTCTGCACAATGTGTACACAGACAAGAGCTTAGTAAGATTCCTACAAAGATGAGAGGTACGACTAGGCTACCCACTGAAGCGTCATTTACAGTATCTGTGTCACATGACTTTTGAAACTAACAGTTCCCGGCCAACTCTGTGGTCTGTCTTCCCATTGTTGGAAGGAAATGCAGTACCTCCTTTTGACAGCAGCCACATGTTTCAAACATCCTGACACTAAATTGCCATTTTTCTGACCAAATTAACAGGTTCAAAATGTACAACACCGTTCTAAACTCTGCCCATTTTGGAGATGTAGTTCTCACATCTGGATTCAATAGACTCCTGTTCACAAAGCATCAAGTTATCTTTGAAATACCGGGTCTATTATTATTTACGTCAGTTATGAACATTTTCTCATTACTTAGTTTTTTAGTGTGTAAATGGCTTTTCACTCTATCACAGGATGTACTTCTTCATGTTTCTGCTCCTCTGTTTTACAGTAGATAAACTCACCTTAAATGCATCAGCGAGGATCTCTGCTCCTCTCTGATTGGTTCGTTTGGAAAGGCCCACAAAGAATTCTTGACCTGAAGAAAAAAGGATAATTTTCATTGTGAAAGCCATATGACATCTGGAAAGGTGTGTCTGTAGAATAGGGTCACGGGGTCTTAAATCAAGCAACAGAGGGAATATGTGGAGCTACAGTAGGCAATCATTGCTGTCATCGCTGTGTTCTTTGCACTGAGAACAACTGTGGTCAGAGTGGCAGGGCGCATACAGACGGAGTCCTGGTGAGGCGAGGCTGCAGCAGCACACTGAGCTTCAGGGACAGACGTTGCTGCTGAGCCTCTACAATATGAGCCATTAACCAAGCCCTGCCAGCAGGAAATGTTTCTAGCGCTGCCATGTGAAACCCATTTTAGCTGAAGGGAACCAGCAGAGAGCCTATGTCTAGAAACTCAATTAAGTGTACTAT
This sequence comes from Craterocephalus amniculus, assembly GCA_036024015.1. Taxonomy (NCBI): domain Eukaryota; kingdom Metazoa; phylum Chordata; class Actinopteri; order Atheriniformes; family Atherinidae; genus Craterocephalus; species Craterocephalus amniculus. Next base: position 10,225 of record JAVQJG010004304.1, on the reverse strand, counting down.
GCTTTTTCCTACTAGCCTGTAGAGTGAAGAAGACACTGACCCACATTTTAAATCACCCCACTGCTGTAACAAAATGTACTCCGAACTGAATATAGACCACCATGTTCTTGGTTAAGATTTATATGATATATTATCTTTTCATTCCCTTTATTTATTAAATTGGCTTGTGTTAACAAAATTATTATGAATTGCACTAAAACCACAATATGATATATGATATGATATGATATGATATGATATGATATGAGATGATATGATATGATATGATATGATATATTTCTACAAGATCAATAACTCATTTCAGGGTTAAATATGTATGATTGGTCTGATTAAATTTTCTTTGTGCTTGTCTGAGCAGAGACAGCTCCTGAATTGATTGGAGAGAGAGGTTTTCATGCCTCCCATTTACCTTTATGGCAGACTCTACCAAACACAGCAGTTTTGGGTTAACCTGTGCAGCCATTATCATGCGGACATTCTGTACCCAATAATGCTTCCCAACAGACTGTAGCCCGATAAAACAGAAAAGGCTATGTCGTTTTTCATACAATGGACTTGTTCTAACTGGATTATAATTGGCCAATGGACTGCACTGTTTTGGACAGCATCTTTGAAAGATTTTTTAGATGATTGTCATGAATTGGCATTGTAAAAATAAAGCTGAATTTAATTGAATTAAATGTTCTAATGCACTTATGGTCGTTCCTACTGCCAAAGGGAATTTGTATAATGCTTGTAAGGGTTTCTTGGACCTGATGTAAACTTGGGAGAACAAAACACAAACCCAACTCCACTCCTTCAGCAGAGGTAGAAAAAAAACATCTTGTCTCATTGGTTCATACAGCAATTAGCAGTAACATCAACACCAGAGGTAGACTAAATATTACTGATAATACACACCCTGCAATGGCAACGCCACTGGACTGAACTGATTGTACAGAGTTTTTGTATCCCGATGAGTTCATATTTAATCTCCAAACCAACAAATGACTCCTCATTAATGCTAATGATAAACATGTGTCAGTGGCTTCCTGTTGCTGGTTGACTGATGATCATGTGGAAGTAGTGTGCAATCATTAGAAAACAGTGACTGAGGATGCACCGACCTGTAAACAGAACATCTCCTCCATCCAGTGTTGCATTCTCATCAGTCATTTCCACTACGTTCAGATTCAGATCCTGTAGAGCCACTCTCATTGCCTCAGTCTGGGAAAAAATTTAAAAACATTCAAAACACATGCTGATATTGATAAAAAAGAACAACAATCTACAATACGGTATGTAAGCTATACTTATATTTAGGATATGGCCCAGTTCTTATCAGACATGCATTAACAAGATTATCAGTCTGAGGATTTTAAGGAAATGATGTCATTTTGTAGGAAGTACGTTAAACTTTTACAAGGTAGCGGTTGGGGGAAAATAGGTATCTGTAGGACCAACACAAACGTTGGAAATACCTCTTCCTTTCTCTTCCACAGGGTCATCTGTCTTTCAAATATTTATAGGAAAGGATTGCAAGGATGGCTGCCACCCGAATAACATTAGCATATTATGAAATGCATCCCCTGATGGAAAAATATGGGAAGTCCACATTTCTATCCTCTCTGCTGAACCCACAACCTGTGGGAAGAGCAGGTCTTTTTTTTGGCTGAACTCCGGCTGGTCTGCTCTTCTGTCTGACCGCCCAGTGAGATTTTACTGTCCTGTTTTTGGGGTTCCTGTGAGAGTAGTTTCCAAGGCAAGTCATGTTAGTGAGAGCATCAGTGTTTCCACATGCCCTATCTCACGATGACCTCAGCCTGCTCACTGTGATTTTGGGCGAACATAATGCTTCTGCTTCTCCTCATCTGCGAAAGGCCAAAGCATGAGGTCATGCAGGTAGACCGCCATGTGCCTCCAGATAACGCAGCCGGGGCCTGAGTTAGACACACCGAATGATGTACTTTTGGTCTCTCCTGAACAATCAGACCTTTTGTGTGAAGATACAAATGTTGTTTTAATATTTTATTCATAACTAAAAGTTGTATTTACTATTCCAAAAAGTTATTTAAACAGTCATAGAGGCTCATGGCCACAATGGCATCTTTCCAATCTATTTGCTTTCCAGAAATAAGACAAACTTTCCACCTCCATGTTTCATCTTCACAGCAGGCTCATCCTTATGCTTCAGTTAACCAGGAGGAACACAGCGTCCTTCAAAGACACTGGGTTCACAAATTCATTAGTGGTTTCTTAAAAGCTTTGACGGTGACAGCGTGAAGCATATTAAGTATAGGTAACAGCTAATCCTGCTCAGTTTTCCTTTGTGAATTGCCAAGCCGCCCTCTGCTTTGCATTTGGTTAGGTTTGAAGATGTGTTTTCTGGGAAATAAATAAGCTGAGTCAGGTTATGGCGAACAATCGAGATGGGTGAAAGCACATTTATGCGTTTGATGTTTGTTTTTGTCACGTGTTTTGCTGTCATTGGTGTGTCAATGCATGGAAATAATAGACAGTTCTTGCAACGTTACAAATTATGCATGGTAAATCAGAGGTTCATTAAACATGAAAAATTAAGTCTATTATTAAACAGATTTTTTTTTTAAAAATTGTGTGTGCGTGTCTCCCTATCAAAGAGGGTAGGTCTGCTGAAGACCTGAGTCTACTCCTGTCAACACCAGATAAGAGCTGAATTTGTTTGATTTTTGTGGCGAGGCTTATCTTTACGCACCTGGCTTCACACATCAACCTCCTTCTTATCTGGTCTCTGGCATATTGCAGCTCTGAGCATCACTGTGGTCATCTTCCTAGGAATCTAGTAGACTGTATGAGGCAGCCCATTACCTCAGCACTCTGGCATTTCCTCTGACATCATTAGAGGTGATGTGACCCAAAGTGTGTTTAGACTCCCCAGACCACCATGTGAAATGTTATGGTGCACGTATAGAGATTGCTGCACTGTTTCTTCTCAGTCTGATACAGTATTTGTGTGCGGTAAACTTTTTAGCTGCCCTGCATCTTCAACATTTAAACTCATACTTTACAGAAAATAAGATAAAAGATGTTTTTCATCCTTGGGTTTAAATCACAACATGTTTCCAATGCATTTTTTATCAAGAGTAACAATAAACATTTGGCAAAAAGCTTTGTGGAGGCAAAGATTTACATTGACTTTGCTTATATGAAAGAGGTAAAAGCATAACCATAACCATCAGATGTTTAATAACGTAATTAATAAAGTATCCCCATTATACATAAAATCTGACAATCAATACTTTCTAGGAATCATCCAGTACTGCACAATCTGAAGCAAGCAGACGCTCTGGTCAACCGATTGTCATTATTCACATGTAGATCATTGCAATATAACTTTATTTATTAATACATCCCTGGTCTCCTGCCAACATATTTATTTTCTTTTATGTCATGCAGACACTGCAGTCATAACTTTCACTCCAAGCCCTTTGTTACCCCACATGTTCCCTCAGTGCATACAGAGCTGGCAAACAGCTGATCTGCCCCTCAGATTTGGAACATGCTGCAACAAGATCTGAGGCTATTTAGTTTTCTTAAAAATAAGACTCTACGTCTCACTTTCAGTCAGATGAGTGGTACAAAAGCTAAACCACTACTTTTTTTTTCTAAAGAAAATAAAAAAACTGGTGACTGCATTTCATCTTGTCAGACCCCACTTGGGACTATGAGTGTACTATCCCCTATCTTCATACCCCATTTAGTTTGAATGGTGTGGGGGGAGTGTGTGTGTGAATAATTCACATGCAATGGACAGACAACCCTGCCTCTCCAGCCTAGTACCGGCTTGGATAGGCTTCAGCACCCCCTGTTAGCCTGCATTGCAATAAGTGGGAATAGAAAATGGATGGATGGTGGATGGATGGATGGATGGATGGACGGACGGATAATTCATCACCGAAAAGCTTTTAAAGCATCTACAAAACATACAGTATTCTTATAAACTGTGCAAACAATAATATGTTGGAAATCATTTGTCTTTCACTCTCCCTGATGGACCCATGCTGTTCCCAGCCTCCCCATCTCTGGACCTGATTATTTTGGTTGTCTTTTTTTCACTATGTAAACTGATATGTGCATGTCCTTGTTCAGGATCGACGCTTACTCTCCTTCCTGAACCCGCCTTTGGTGCGCCTTTGGCCCACCAACAAGCATGCCTGACGGGACTAGTGCCTCAGCAGTGTTGGCCAATCAAGATGAGACGTTACCTCCACCAGAAGGCACCTCCACCAGAAGGCACATGCTGTTCAGGCAGCTGTTAGATAATGTAAGCAGCTCGCCTGCAAGTTTCTTGATGTATGTTGTTTGTGTCACATCTAATTGTAATCATAGTACTTATTTTTTTGGGGAGAAAACTTAAATTATGTAAACATGTTCTACAGTCATAATATTTGTGTTTAGTTGGCTGCAGGCATACAGTTGCACTTGTTTTTGGCATAACCTTAGTTTGCACTTCCTGGTAAGGCATTTAGATATACTGCCAGGAAAAGAGGCAGGCAGAAATCCATGGATCCCTCAGGTCCACTGGAACAAATGTTGTTTATGTTGTGTTATTAGGTTAAACGACAACACTGCATGTTCCTTAAAAGGATGCACCTGTTCAGTTACAAGATTTATAAAGGCTTTAACTTTTAAAGACTTCTTTGTTGGCAGTAAAAGGCCTAACAAAAGCCAAAAATATATTCCTAATGCCATAACACCTCTATCTGTCTACATCCTTCGTGTTATTTATGATTTGTTTGTAGGTTGCCATCAACACATTGTAATTGAGTCGCAGACTTTTTACGCTTGCCTATGACATAACATGTTTGTTGTTGCTTTCACACATAAACTCTACTGAAGGACTTTCATTAATCAGACATGGACAATCTGTAATCAGTTTGTAAACGTGTTAATTTGCTACAGGAATGTCACAAATATAGTGTTTTATCATTTTAACTTTGTCCTTTTCTTTCTTTGACCTCTACAATCAATTTTTGTCAACAAGACCTATGAAGTCCCAGTGGAATGGCACGTCACAAATAAGATCACGTAACTTATGCATTGTAACTTTATATCAAAAAGTAACTGACCCTCATAACTGATGTCTGTTTGCTGTGTGTACAGTACTGAACTCAAAGCCAAGTTACTGTCAGAAGAAACAGCAGGTGTTTTCCAAATGGAAAGCAGGCAATAAATACATCTCATTTTTCTTCTTGTATTCTCCTATACTATATTAGTATAACCAGATAACAGCTTAAAAATGACTTAACAAAGCTGTAATCATAATAATTTAAGCAACAGACATTGTCATCTACTACAGGCCTATGTGTCCTGTGAACATGGGGGCTGGGAAACTTCTATATTACATCAGGTTTTGGGGGTAAAATGAGCATTTTTACAATTTAAAAAAAATCAGTTTGTTGCCTTCTTTATAAGACACAAGAGAGGGGAAAAAAAGATACAATAGATCCAACCGAAAATATGCCCTAACCACTGGGACTCACTCATTAGCATATTGTCTTGTTTGACTATGTCCAACCCATTTTCCTACTCCTCATTTTCACTCCTCCTTTTTTTGTCTCACATTCCCTCTTTTCTCTTCAGACCCCCGTAGCAGGGTCAAGAATGCTCCTACAGTGACTTCTCATGCAGAGTGGCCTATTATCTCTCACTCGGAGGGACACCAGATACCCAAGCCTGTTTAGGTGCCAACTCACTTTGCCAGTCCTCCTCCTCCTCTTTCTCCCTTCAGCCATCCTGTGCTACTTCTTCTCTCCACTTTGCTCTTTTTCCCCTGAGTGCTTGGCCAGGCGACGCACTGTTAGCCAGCACCCTGCTTTGAATGAAAAAGGCCTTTTAAAATTCATTAGAGGCTGAAGGCTCAGAGGGCCAGTTGGTCTGCCTGCCACATTCCTGCCGTTCCAGCACAGGACAGGGGAGACGGAGCAGAGAGAACAGCCTTTTATTTGGGGCTTTTTATGGACCAATTCTCCCCTCTCTTGCCCCTGGTACCCGTGGATATCGCATTCTGCTAAAAAGGACCATCAGTCTGATAGAGCATGGTGCATTTGGAAAGGGAATTGAGAACAGAACAATGGCATTCCTGAGGGTCATCCTAGCCTCCCTGCACCAGGCAACAGAGTCCCACGGTCTGTTATAATGAGGATACAGCATTCCTCTGAGCTTCATGTACAAGGAGGTTAATCTCTGTGAGTCACAATAAACTGCCATTGTTTGGCAACTGATCACATAAAATGTCAAAACTATGACAGTCTGTGATTTTGGGACAAATTATTGTTTTTCAGCAACGTGAACTTAATAAAAAAATGTTTCATAGAGTTTAGGGAATCTGCTCACTGATGATCACAGGACAATCTGTCCCCCAAAACCCTCCAATTATTTTCCTGTATCTTTTGGGAATCTCAAAGGATATTACAGTGATGATCTTCAGTGGCAAGATAGAGTGGGTCAGATTAAGGGAAAAAGTGGCTCTGATTGTAATGACATGTGAACACGAAATGGAAGCGCGAGTCTTGCGTAAATGTGCGTCATAACTCCAAGACCTTTGAGTCGCAGATTATGATGGTAACAGATATCAGAGGCCTAATGTTAAGTTCAAAGACCAGTGGAGAACAAAATGGGAATAATGACTGAATTTCAGGGCAATCAACCAGGTGGATTTCAGAATGAATGAAGAGATCTCAATAGCTACGCAACGACTATGTGGATAAGGCCATCTAAGACTTTCACATACAAAGCCTCTGATGCCATGTAAGAAGCACAAAGATGTTACCCTTTGTTGAGAGGGCTAACTATATTCAAATGTTGTAGCTGCAGAGTAGGCAAAGGTTTGCCACAGGCAACAGTTTAATGATATTCTCTCAAGAAACAGCATCTGCAGGTTTGAATTAATAGATCAAGGAGCCTTAATGCGTTTCTGATTAGACCATCATACTTTTACATCTTGAACCACCAGAAGGTAAGCATTCACATGCATATTTAGTGGGCACACCTAGAAAATGATCATTTAAGTGTGGAAGCTCTGGTATGAAAAATCATGGCATTCTTTTCAGCCTCTACTGTAGAAGCTGTCAATGCAATAGACTCTCCAATCAGTAATACACAAGTTGCACAGGTGGAGACAGATGGGGGGAAAAGGAGATGGCCCAGGTGCTGTCACGGTTTTCAAATCTTGCATTCAGTTAAGTCATGGCTTGTAATGATTGTGCGATCTGACGACAACTCATTTAGTGGCAGTCAAAAGAAAACAGTCCCTGCGTGGCCTGCCCCTACATCATCCAAACAATCTTCATTGTATGCTGGAAAATACCTGTGGTTAACCAAGCCATGACATTCCCTCTCTTTTGCAACACCTCAACTTAAAGATTGCATAAATGCTGAGAAGTAGGTCAACTTGAAGGCGTGCACAGTCAACAGTAAGAGATCTGGAGACCCTCGCAGCACAGTAACCACAAGTTTCTGGCAGCTTGTCTGGGTAGCAGCCAGACCTACTGCACTTTCAGAGTACTTTCACTTGGGGCTCCCAGGATATCAGGGCTCCAAGGAGGAACATGCCACTCTGTAGACCAGCTTGGGTGCATTTTCAGCCATCTAACGGTTGGGATGTAGCACCATGGCTAGCATTATAAACATCATTGGAGCAGAAACATGCACAGCATTATGTCTGATTGTTGAATGGGTTGGCATCAGCTTTAGCATTTGGTGTCTGTTGAAAATAATCACATCTTGGAAAGCTTAAAAACCTCTGAGCAATACTCTTGACATAATTAAATGTGGAATGATCTGTAATTAGTTTTCTCAAAATGCTGCAGAAGTTTTAAAAAAAAAATTATAAAATACCTGAATCAAATCTCATTGCATTTTTGTTTTGTCCTCGTGAACCACACAATGATTTACTTTTGAGAAATGGCAATATTTTTTTCTCTTTGTCAAAAGGTGACATACATATATATACGGCAGAGAATAAATTATTAGAAATAAAAAGGTTCTTCTCTTTAACAAAACATTTCTATCTAAGAATATATGACCCTTTTAATTCTTAGGATTGATTTAAATTAAAAAATAAGAACACACATTCTTCTGGCCAGAGAAGCAAATATATATGATGGACTGGAAGTCTGTCAAATATGTACTTACTGAAAGGAAATACAAAAAGGAAATGTTGAGAAACTTCATCCACAAAGGAGCATATTTTTAGTGAACATTTTGTACTGTGACATCTTGCTGGTCACAGGGAAGCTCACGTAGACACCCAACCAGAGCTGAATACTACAAAAATAAACAGAAATCTGAGTATGTTTGACAAGTCCAGTGTCTGTCCCAGAGCAAATAAAGTACTTGCTTCAATCAGCAGGCCTGCAAAGAATGTGTCTCCTGCCTACCTCTCACTGTGTCGGCTCCACAAATACAGGAGAGCTGCAGGCTAGGAACTGATGGACAGCAAAGTGATGGAAGCAGCAAGTTTGGAACGGACATGAGCCTCCGCCACGAAGAAAAAAAAAAGAGGAGGCTTTAGTAAATGCACCCCCATTTGGCACCGACTCCTTCATGTTTATTGAATTTGACCCCCAAAGATTGGTCTTCGATAGCCAAACAAAAGGTAAAAGCAATAAACCCAAGCAGCTCATAGAGAAACACCTTTCAGCCATGCTTAGCTATGCATGTTCTATAAAACAATATTTAATAAAAAATGCTGCAACCGCAGACGGGAAGATTTATTACACATCGCATTTGCAGCCAAATATTCATGCTGAATTGCAGCTTGGGGAGGGAAATAATCTGGCATGTTCTGCCAATATTGTTGCAACGCAAGCTACCGGACTTCAGAAATGGATGTTTGTGCTCGAGAGGAAAAGCACGCGTGCCCTTAAAGGTCAGACATTTAAGCTAGTTGTACAGCAATTTCCTTTGCTGAATGACACCAAATGAAAAATGAGTTGAACGTTCCAAAGATGGAAGGTTTTAATGCAGGCAATGTGAGAGAGACATTTTAGGAAGACTTAAAAAGATTCTTAGTGTTTCTCTGGTAAACTGATATTTTCCTTCAAACATTTAATCAGTGGACTATCTCAGTATTATAATGTGGCAAGTAGGTACTGTAGCTCCACATTTTCTGTGCCGAGAATGTTCAGTTAAAAGAAGATACATGGCTGTTCTTCTTTTCTTCTTTCCTCTCAGGGGAAACACAATGTGGGAAACCCAACTCGCTATCGCCTTTGGCCCACCAGGACTAATGGACATAGGACCACCCACGTCTCAAGAGAAAAGTGGGCGTTCAGGTTGAACTCACTTCGTCAATCATTCCTAAACTGTGCTTAGGTGTGACTTTAAAGTTTATGTTTGGACAGGCGTACTGTACAAAGAAACAGTAAATTCCATGGAACTTGAAGGTAAAGAACAGAATAATGCTTTATCAGTGTTAAAAAGCATAATTAGTCATTATGTGAAATAACCCCTTTTTGTAGTCAAACAGTTAAACACTCTAATCTGATAGTCTTGAATGACATTTGGAAACAATTAACTAATGTATGATGGCAATAGGTTTCAGTAACATCTGCGTGAAAGGTTTAGTGGAAGTAAAAATGGTCGACAACCAAAAGTTAAATGGAAACTGGAATCAGTGACAACTGTCACAAGAAGTCATTTCCCAAAGTCTGTCAGGCTTTCCGACAGCTGCAGTTAACAGACGTTTATTACCCTACAGAATCAAAACTTGGCATTTGTCTCCTGCGTACCAAAGATGATTCGATTGAGATGAACTGAGCAGGAATCCCTGTTGTGTTTGTTTTAGTTCCATGGTTTGAGGCCTCTGAAAAGTCAAAGTAAAAATACCCAGAGCTCCCACATAGTTAAGTTGTTTTAACACTTGCGAGGCCCAAGGTCCGCAACAGAACAGAATGTCCAACCAAACACACTCTGTAAAGGTTTGTCTGGATTTATGTGGCCCGGAGCCTGACCTACCATGGCCTTTTCCAGCCGAGGAAAAGTATGTTTGGGGCTTTGGGAGTATAGAAATACAAGAGAGGTTGAAAGAAGAGGCGGGGACATTGAGTGAGTCACATAAAGATGGAGCTCTTGTTGAAGCGGGCCCGGCGGCGCCGGGGGGGGGGGGGGGGGGCGGGGGGGGGGCGCGGGGGGGGGGCGGCGGGGGGGGGGCGGGGGGCGGGGGGCGGGGCGGGGGGGCGGGCGCGCCGCGGCGGGGGGGGGG
>JAVQJG010004295.1:0-15351 GCA_036024015.1 Craterocephalus amniculus | reverse complement strand
ACGAAGAACGCATCCAAATGTACACTAGTGAATAGACTCTTCTGGGGAAGCTTGCCTACCAATGTGGCGGACATGGCAAGGTCACGTGATTTGTGACGACACGTGCAAATCCTCAATATCTAAGTGATGGGGAAATGAGCGTTCAAGATTACTCCAGTATGTAGCTGGGCAGGCAGTTAGCAGGATAGCTAATAGTAAGTATCGGGCATTTGCTCACCTTCTAAGTTCTCCCTAAAAACATTCTTTTCCCCCCACACTGAAGTACTCTGCTAGTCTCAAAGTACTAACGACAATGTAGGGGAAATGAACCAAAGTATCTGTATTATCTGTCAATCGCCAGGTTTTATTATGTTTTGGTGTCCGTTTCAAAATCTCACGGGATTATCCCGGAATCGCGCGATAACTCGCGTCAAATCTCCTGACACTGAATGATAGTAATCTACAGGTAATACAGATATTTTGGTTCATTTCTCATCTCTAGTACGTTTTCGGACATTTGTTGAGACTAGCAGAGCACTTCAGTGTGGGAAAAAAGCATGTTTTTAGGGCAAACTTACAAGGTGAGCAAATGCCTGATACCTTCCATTAGCTGTGCTGCTAGCTGCCAGCCCGGCTAAATACTGGAACGGTCTTGAATGGTCATTTCCCCATCACTGACATGTATGAGAGGAGAGATGAAAACAGACCCCAGGTTAAAAAAAAGCAAAGTTCTCCTTTAACCCTATAAGAAGGTTATTGGATCGAAGAGTCTTTTTGATAGAGTCTGCTGGTTTCCTTACATAGGCTATTTATTATGAATTGGCTTGTATATATGAATGCATGACAATTAGATTGGCCTAAACTGATTGTCTGTGAAGCGCCTTGAGATGTTATAAATTGTCCCTATACAAAAAAAGTTGAATTGAGTTGAATTGAATTCTGCCCGCCTATGGATACTAGGAAGCAGAAAACCACACCATAATAATTTTGAAATATCATAAGTCAGTAATAAGTAAATACACAAAAAAAGAGTTTTTTTTATCCCATAAGAATGTATCTTTGCTTAATTCCAGGAAGTCTCAACCAATACTTTGTTTACATTTCTCATCTTTAAATTTTTTTTTCACAACTATTGGCAGGTAGAAGAAAAATGGCGAAGAGTCTTGATTCAGGTTGCAGGAGGAAGTTAACCTGTAATACACCTTCAAAGACCAACCTTGATCTTGATAGAAGTGTATTATGTGCTCTGGTCTTAGCAATGAGTCCAACGAGGTCAAAACAGCTGGATGGATTGAAATTTAAATTAAGGGATAAAAAAGGATGTAAAATGTGACACAGTGGATAGGCATATAAAATCTAAAATCTGTACTTTTAGAGCCAAATACAAAATTGACAGTAGTTTTGTAAGAAATCCAGAGTAATTTTTAAATACTTTTTTCAAATAACCAACTGAACCTACACCAAGCTGCTGACACTGCTACCGCTACATATTCTCAAGCCTGTGGGAAGATTTTTCAATGTGACAAACTGATAAGATTTCTCTTTGAGAACAATCACCTAATTTGCAAATATGATTGAAGCATCACATTACTGTGTAAAAGAAAGTATGCATAAAAATACCAATTAAAAACCAAAAAATCTTACCAAGGTGTTGTTCAATTTTGTGTCAAATGAAGAAAAGTATATCTGCAGCTCAATATTATTATGTGTGTAATATATGGTTTGTACTGTATCACCATACAACTAACTTATATGTAATTTTGGGTACTTTTATGTGTAACACATGATTTGTGAGCTGTATAAACTGTTTATGTGTACTTTGAGGTACTTGAAATATGTCCAAATGCAGAAATCTAGTATTACACAGACAATAGATGTATACATGCACAGATTCCAAAAAATTGACTAATATGAAAATTCCACACACAATTTTTTTACCCTAAACCTCACAAATCTAATCTTAACCCTTGGACAAGACTGCATTTATGCATGGATCACTTTAAAATTCCTCTGGAGATTTTGAGACTCTTTTCAGGCTTATGGGAGCCTATAAATGTTGCCCATATGTGGTTCATTTAAATGCTGATGGAAAGCTGGGTCATCTGGATTATCATTGGATTTAATTCTCTAGCTATTTGAAAGTGGGAAATTTGTTTTTTTTGACAGAATAGTTTGTAGATAGATAGATAGATAGATTGATCGATTGATAATTTTTATGTATCTTATTCCTGGAAAGCACCGTAAGATTTAGCTTTCCTTAGCTCCAAAATTGTGAGGCTATATTCCTCAGCCTACTAATGAAAGACATTGATGGGAAATGTTTGTCAGTTTGTTTATTTAACTGCATTGCCAACCCAGGGTGACCCTTTAAAGACACTATCAAAACATGGAGATTTTTACTTTCACTGAATCAAAACTGCAATGTTGAGAGTAAACAAGAGCCGCATGGCCATGAGTCAGTAATGGTGGTGTTGTGGAACCTGTTCTAAAAATTCCCCACAGGTCCATCAAATTTGTTGCAACAGAAATGAAGCACTACAAATACAATACTTCAGAAATGGCAATGCTGAATATCCTTTTCAAACTGAAATGTTGTGGGCTTGAGTTATGATTGTGTTACAGATACAGTTAGGAAAAGAAAAAGGTGCATTTAGGGTTCCTGTTGAACTAATAAGTCAATGTTTCCTCAGTAACAAAAATGACTGTACCTTTGGTGAAATGGAGTAAAACCTAAAAACATTTGAAAACCAGAATTCCGGCAGTTTTACTGTGCTTATGAAATTGACTTTAAAGGTAACATTCACCAAACGTAGGCACACAGATGCTTGAGTTTTAATGAGCCCAATCAGACCTTTTAATGTAGCTGTAATGATGTTAATAGCTCTGGATATACAGTACATATATAGTACTTTAACACTTAAGTTTAAGTGCAGTGGTGAACAAATCCAAGCACATTTTAGTCCATCAGTAGTGCATAATGAATATATTATTCTCATCAGAATATGCAGCACAGCCCTGTTACTACAGTTTCAAACACACACACTAAGTACAGTGAATCTGTTGTAGTGCCATCCATAGCAAGTAGCATTAGTTAGTATTCAAGGCCAGGTATGAGTGTTTATATTTATGTACATATATTCTTGTACAGTAGGTCCATCACTGAAATCAGAGTTTTACTTATTCATTACCATATCATCTACTAAAGCAATCTTTGGATTGATGAACTCCAAATAATTGATGAACTAGCTAAAGTTGTAACTCCGGGGTTGACAGCGATTCAGAACATGCTGTGAGGTTCATGGTTCATTATAGCTGATATTACACTTTGCTCCACTGCATTTCCAAGGGAAAAAAATCGTATCTGGTCGGACTAAGTATAGTGTCATTCTTCAATGTTTAAGGGAACGCAAGAAAGCAAGTGTCCAGAAGATGCATTATCCAGCTCATATCTCTAATCATACTACAATGCTTCTATACAGTATACACCAGAGCATTAAATGGGCCTGGACTGCAATTACAATGCACTCATCATGCAATTATAATGGGTCAATGAAGCCTGTAATGCCATTTGAGCAACACTTGAAGTGTTAAATTGAACTGCAGTGGCTTTTACACTGAATTGCTAAATAAAAGTGGGCATCACTCAAAGTTTTCCAATCGTTTGTTTTTGTTTTTGTCATCTTTTGCCACAGGAAAATAAATCAAGGATAGTAACCTTTTCCACTTTATGCATCATATTGCATTCGACAAAATTTATAGTCAGCTTTTAGAAATCAACATCTACTGACTTTGTGGATGACTATATATGATGATGTGACACAGACTGGATTTAAATTACACACATATGAACACTAGCAGAGACAGAAACAGAAACATTTTTTGGCCAAATATCATTTCTTGCACTGGGCAACAACATTTTTCATAATCTTATACTATAAAAGCATGAACGTTTAAAAAAAAAACAACAATGAAAAAATCAAACACTTTGTTTCTTTTGCAATAAGCCCAGGTTAATTCCCTTTGTAAGTATACAGCTGAAGTAATACATATAACTAGCTAAGTAATGTTTCACAAAACAGAATAAAAAAAATATATAAAAGTTTAATTCTAAATAAATTTCCTTTGTTTTTGGTTATTTTGAACATCTAAAGAAAAAAAAAAGAAGCAATTTTTGTTGATTCATTCATCTTAGACATCCTAGACGAAGAGAATACTAAATACAGAATGTATTTGTTGTGGAAACTTACAAAATGTATTCATTGCTTTACAGTCTTAATATTTTTATTAGGCCTAAATGTTAATCAAAATGAGTGAAATGAATTGATAGAGAAAACACAAATCAATCAATCAATCAATCACTAAGAGCTACATAATTTGAAAACAATCATATCCATGTTGTCATTACTATTGGCATTATTTACAATGAGGTATTTATTTTACTTATTACATTGAGGCTTGTACAACTATTTACGTGTCGCAGTCAGCAGGGTTTATGTCTGCTCCTGATGCAACTGGTATTTCCTGCATAAGTCCAAAGTTTTGTTTATAATTGTAGCTTTTCCGTACCTGGCACTACCTCTCTGGAGTGTGCTGTACATGTGAAACATGCTCCACCTGCTGTGGTCCACCTTCTTCTCCCTGCTTTGGTGGCTGTTTCTCCTCCATAAACTTGTTCCAAGTTCCAGCAGAAGTTTCTTTTGAGCTATTTGGGTCAAAATAACCACATTAGCTCTTCTAGACCTGCAGATTTGTACAAATTCCATAAGTTGTATTCATCACTTTATGTAATGTTGAGGGCATTTATACAATACTTGAAGAAGTATGTTACAAGCTTATCTTATACTTTGTCTAAAAACACCCAGAATTCTATAGAATGGTTTGGTATTATGTACAATGCATTCAAAGCATTTTGAGCATTTCACGTAAGCCTGTTTTTTAAAATTAAATGAGGTGACTCTTCTTAAACATTCAAGTTCGGTTTAGCATTTTAAGTATCTATCTTTGTCCAGACCTTTGATCTTGTATTGAGATTCTGTGCACAGCGACTTGGCTTATATCTAAATGTACCAGACACCAAACTTGGTTGCTTGGCGATATCCAGCACTAAAAACTATTCACAATTACACGCCAGTGTACTTGAATAACATCTGAAAACCTTTTAGAGAGGCGCAGTTATTCAGAAATTAATTTTGCTGCATTCATTTCTTTTTTTAGGCACGTCTGTGCTGCAAGTCACAGCGACTGACGCTGATGACCCCACTTACGGAAACAGCGCCAGGATAGTCTACAGTATTCTACAAGGACAGCCATATTTCTCTGTGGATCCCAAAACAGGTGAAGTATCAATCCATGCTTGGGAGAAAAACACTCTTAATTAAGCATTCTTGTAAGCATTGTTACTAAAATTCTAAAAAAGGACCAACATTGTTGTTACTCTCCTAAAAGAAGCTGAGCATTTCACGCTGAGAAACCTTTGCATCATGGATTCTCTTGCAATGAACATTCCGCTTTGTAATTGCTACATCTTTGACATCATAAAAGCTAAAGCAGCTACAGTAGGGTTATGGACTACTCGTACAGCTGCTTCTTTGTTCAGCACGCAACCCTCTCTTTGCTCTTTGTGGCCCAAAAGTAACTCCGCCGAGGTCAATGGAGTCATTTGTTGCGATGTCTTTAGAGAGCCATTGTTTCCTTCCCTTTGAAAGGGGAAAAGCAGGCAGAGCTTGATATTTTAAAGCCCATCTTTTGTTTGAAAGGCTACTTCTGGAATCTATTAAATGTTAATAAAGCTTCTAAAGTGCAATACATATAACTTTTATATGATGTAAAAAACATGACGTTGGGAGAGCGTGTGAGGTCTGTTTACTTCTTTATCTCACACAGGGGCGTCCTGCAGGTGCCTATGCGTATAAAGTTCCCCGTGCCTGCCTCTGTGGCTGCTACTGTTGGTTAGCATGAACAACAATTCCCTTGTATGTTTTGATTCATTGCTATGTGCAACAGCTACTGGTCCCTCTGAGACCACACCACCCATGTAAAACATTAATTCGGAGCTGAATGAGCAACACTAATGAATTGCAGTATATTTTGACTTTACCTCCAGGGAAAAGGCAGTTTGGGGATTGATAGAACAATTTCACGGCTGTATGCTGCTTTTTGAATGAAATCTGGAACTTGTCATGCATTGCGGCATGTTCACGTCATTCTATGTACTAAATGTTGATGTGGACATCTATTTCAAATCATATAGTGATTATGAAGAAATGATTATCACCCTTAGATTTCCCTTTCATTTCTCCATAAGCGCTGAGTTTTCTGAGAGCTCAGATGGTATGCTTTGCTTGAGCTGACTTGGCATCTTGTCTGCATTGTAATTGGGCGTGGGGCGTGCAGAGTATAGGGATGTGATGGAAAGCCTGGCCAGCTGGACTCTCCACACAGCACTATTCCACCCACACATATTAATTTATACAAGTAAGCTGTTGTACTTGCCACTGGCGAACCACACTCCTACAATTAGGACAAGGACCTCCAGTGGTCAGTGGAAAACATGCACACAAAGGGAGCCACACTCGGATGTGATCTTTAATATGCTAAGCCCGAGTCCTAAAGCAGTTTTGCTGGCATGCCGCCACGTTCGAGCACCTCACAGGGGAGATGAAGCAGTTCTTTCAGCTGCCTTGCAGTGCATTAGCTTGCTTACTCCCTCTTATATCCACATGCACCTCGATCCCATTATGCTTATACTGCAGAGACACTATCATGACAAGCTTACATATTTGTCACAGCATTAAAAGAACAGTTCCACACAAACACGAAAACACCTCGCTCCTTATGAGCTTGCTACGGTTGCCAGCGGCAGATTGTACGACACCCACGAGAAAGAAGGAAAGATCACTTGAGGACAAAGGGTAATAAGAGCATTTGCCTGGTACATATGGTGTTGAAGGAATTTGTTAAAGGATTGTCTCAGGCTTGACCCAATTTCTCGGCAGAACATGATGTGAACAGGTTTACCTGTATTTCCTCTGTCTCTCTCTCTCTTTTTTTTTTTTTTGTTACTGGCTTAGTGGGACTTGATAACATCATCTCAAATTTAACAACTGCTGAAATAACAGTCTGACTGATGGGAAATTGCATCAAATTGGAAACTGACCACAGTTACGGTGAAATGTACTTTTTGAGCTCAGAAGGGGACAAAAACACTGATGGTGCCTTTGCAAAGCAATCATGAGCTGTACTAAATACAGTATCTGATTAAGTATTCTTAATGCCTTGCAGCTGTTACGTGAAGTTAAATTACTATACCTTAACACCCCTAATCAAACTAAAGAGTACCTGAGGATACTGTAATAACTGCTGTAATTTGAAATGCTGTGTGGGTATATTGCGGACTCGTAGCTCAATAAGAGTTTGATCCATTCATTGTAAATATCATACATTTGACTTGTTTTTGGAACATTTGCTTTGAACGCTCATGTTTTAAAAGCTCTGTAAAGCCAATATTAATTATTTGATTCTGTCAAAAAACCTGCTTTCATTCACAAATGCCCCAAAGGTCAGAGTTTGTGAGAAATAAAGCATATTGTGCAACTGTTTTTTTAAAAGAAATGTCTAACAGGACATCACTTAAAAAGGTCCACAATCACAGTTATATGTGTGGGGAGAAAAAAGGAAATGACTGAAACTGAATACGGCATAATGCTGCTCATCAGTTTGTTTATCTGCTGGAGACAAACTGTCTTCAAATATAATCATTATAATCTGTAGTCTCTCTCACCTCACCCTTAAAAGGCAGGTCTGTTGCACAATCATGATGACTTGCTGTGTTGTTTGTAAGGTAGAGAGATTTAATTGGGGTCAGAGTTGATGCACCTCTGAGCCGGCAGCTGAGGTAATCACAGATCCAAATCGACATGTGTGTGAGGAAGATAGCTGTGCACGCACCACTTACAATACCAAGACTGCTGTCAGTTATTTGGGTCTTCAATGCTGCCAAGTTCACTGATCTTAATTACATTCTCAATTTTTTGTAAGTAATATATATGTCTGATTGTCTAATTCGATGGGCAGCCATTTTTCGTTTTTTTCAATTCTTGTCCAGAAACAGCCAGTTGAACCATTTCGATTGGTTTAACTGGAGTAGCTTTCATAGTAAACACCATATATGTTTACAGTGTGGTGGCGGTTTGTAGCAGATTTGTGCTGCAATTCTTCTTTCTACGAACACAGTGGGGGATTTTCTCAAGCTAGAAACGTTAGGGAGGGATGCATAGGAGCGTCTTTGTATAGCACACGTCAGGATTCAGGAAATATGTTGAATGAAATGTAGGGCTGTAACGATACTCCCAACTCACGATTCGATTCGTATCATAATTTTTGACCCACGATTGATACACAAAAACGATTTTTTTAATTTTTTATTTGAAGAATGCTTTATTTAAATAACAAATTTGGATGTCCAGATTTTATCCACGTAGATCTTGCATCTAGATCCACGTTTGGATCCTACACTAAAAGGTCCGCCTGACGCAGTGGTGCTGTTTTCTGATTGGCCCGGGGCTTGGCCCGCCTAGAGAAAGCTGTTGATCGATTGCTCCTGTGGATGGGTGTGCTTGAATATTTCCCAGCATGCTTTGGGGTTCCGCTGGTACTGTCCTTGCTGCGCCATGAGTTAAGTGTATATGTGATCCCATCAGGACCCCCCTTCATGACACGCCACTCAGAGCACATCAGTGTTTATTCTCATCTTGTATAGGATTGAGATGTAGAGTATTGCGATTTTGAAACTTTATAAGGTATTATTACAGTCTTAGTAAAATGTATTAAGAACAGCAGACAAGGTTCCCTGATTGGTTGATATTAGTGTCCAGTCTCATGTAAATGCACTTTTCCACGCCAGGACCAGTCAAGTATTATAAGCAGAGAAGAGAGTGAAGCAGTTACCATTAAATTTGAAATTTGGAAGATATTCTGCTACATTTGCAGCTCTTTGGTCACTGATGAGTACGAGTGGAAATTTTCACAAGTAGCTCAAATCCTATGTTGCAGCTGTTTTCCGATACACCCCTCTGGATCATCTATCAAACATCTCAAAGCTGCAGTACTGTGTGAAAATAGCTTGGGGGAACTATGAAGAGAGAAATGCATCCATAACAGTTTAGTTAGAGTCTTCTGGATTATTGCAGTCGCTATTTTAAGGATAAGGATATTTCAGGATAAGGAGATGAGACTCTTTGTGACAATTTGTTTGTATAAATCACACAACTTGAAGCTTTAGTATGTGTTTACTAATATGTCTCTAAAAAGTCTGCAGGAAATTTCATGTTTATGCAGTATATAGTTTATATGTTTATATGTTCCCTTGTGTGATTGCATCAGTTCCTCTGGGTTTTCCAGTTCCACAGTCCAGATACGTTCTAAACAGATGTAACTTTGAGTGTATAAAGTTTTGTTTTTTTTGCATTGTGATGAATGGGTTACCTGTCTAGGGTGTACCCTGCTTATTGTTCAATGGTAACTGGGTCGGGCTCCATCCCCAGCTGCCATTGTGCAGGACAGAGAACAAATAATAAGGCTGATTTGACTGAAATGCTACTAGAATAGATTAGCTTGTTTAAACAGAGGTAAATGTCGGGACTCCCTTTCTCCAGTCTCAGATCTCAATCACCAAAATCTGCATCAAATTTCAGAGGATGAAAAGGCCTTCTCACAACTGTAATTACAGTCTCACCTGTCTATTTTTAGATCAGCCATCTCTATGTGGTCTGATTGCAATGTTATTCAATACTAAATAATTATCATTTGACGATTTTGATTGAAATGAATTCAAGAACCATTAAGGAGGAATGAATGTATGCTGTGACAGCTTTTGGAAAGTTACGTTTCCACAGTTAATTAAGTCACAATTGTAGATTCTCTTTGTATAATTATTGTCAAAGAAATAATCACTATTTTGCTAATCCTATTCTTAATATTCTTGTTCATATTATTATTAATATTATTATTGCTTTCACAAAGTAATAAATGTGTAAAATCACATGAACCCACCTTATAAGTCTTGAAGTTTTACTCATTTAAATCTTCAAATTCTTACTTGAAAAAAATAATAATAACCAAAAAGTCATATTCCAACAAAATCCCCTCTGCTTTCTAAAGAATAAATAAATACTACATATGTCTGGATTTCTCTCAGAAAAAAGAAAAAAACAAAAAAAAAAACAATGGGAAAGCTACAGCATCTCTACCTAGACCTGGGAGGCTTCTTTCTGTAAAATACATTATAAAAATAGCTTTCAGCATTTCTTTTTAAACTGATAAAAGAATTTAGAAACAGAGGAAAAGACATCTAGCTGGCTTTAGACTTCTAGCTGTTTGAGACGGATACCAGAACAGTGAAAATGGATAAACAAGGCCACATATCTGAAATTAAATATAGTTTCTTCCACGAACTTTGCTTCATTTCCATGTGGAAGTTGTGCTGATCTGCCATAATGGTTCAGACACGATCTTTCATGGAGAGTGACTATTTTAAGAGCTCTTAATGATTAATTAATTGTAGCATTTAATACAGTGATTCATTGTTGAATTAATTAAATGTGACATCCTTGCAGTCAATTATTTGCCACTGTCCAAATTTATTTGAAAGAGATATCTACTTTACTCCTACAGCTGAATGCAGTCCAACCAATTCAATTCACACAACTTTATACATGATAGGTTATTTTGTTTGTATGCTTTCCATAAATAGGAAAAACAACAAGTCCACAAGCAACATTTAACCCGGTAGTTAATGTCTATAGTTAATGGGCTAACGAAAGTTAGAATCACATTGAATTCATTATTCATGCACTCACATTCATACATGGTGGTAAATATGGCAGCCAACCTGTGCCAATGGATTTTTCAGTAACCACTGAACATTCACACACATTCATACACCAGCAATGCCGACACTGGAGGCAAGGGGTGACGACAGATTGACTGCTACTGACTGGGAGAATGGGATACCAATCAGTATTGGATTACCTGCTTTACCATATGAGTCCCTGCATTTAGGTGGCAACACAATCTTAGTATTAGTTAATTCAAAGTTTATTTAGAATCAGTTTGTCAATAAGTTTCATTTAACATTTTCTCTTCTCTTTATGTCTGATTTTAGTTGCCTTTTATGCTACAAAATTCTTAAGCAGATATTAAATTGTAGATTCATGGACTTAATTCCCGTCCACTTGGTCGGTTTGAGCAGGTAACCCGGTAGGGTTTCATCCAGGTTATTTTTAAACTGCAGGGTAGAGCTCTACTTCCCACCATTTCTGTGTTAATTTAAATGTTAAATTGTTTGAGGCAGGAATATTTAACGTGAACGACTTGAAGTGTTGCCTTCAAGTGTTGTTTCACATGATGTTACAGTTACGTTTGGATAAACAGAACAATGTTGGGTAGTTTTTTGTAATTACTCAGGTGAAGACAGACCCGAGGACCTGGCTGCAGGGTGAGCATCTGGCTGCTGCATGCTGCTACACCTGTGGCCGACTTCCCATTCTGCCGCCACTCTCGAGTTGACCGTAGTACAACTGGACAGGAAGTTGAGGCTTACTGTTTATTTTTTTTCTGTTGAATTGTCTGCAGAGCAGTGTCATGTTCCTGAATGCGAACTCTTATTATGTTCTGTAAATGTGCATAAATATTGACCTTAGACTTAAATAGGTCCATTCATACAATATCATTTACGTTTCTAACTTCTAAAAAAAGGATCATTCTGAAGGTATGGCTGATTTTATTTTTTCCATGGTGGTGTAGCATGATCATTTATAGTACTTTTATCGGAAACCCGGCCCTGATGATAAGGTGTCTGGGTAGAAGAGTGAATTGGAACCAAGATCATTCAGGAGCCAAATCCTACAGGAGTTGGCGGTTTTAAAGTTGCCTTTGGCAGGAGCAGATAATTAGAAAATAACCTGCTGCCTTTTAGTCTGGGCTTTATATTTACACATTGTTCACTGGCTACTTTCTTCTTTTTAAATGTGAAGGACAAAGCTAATTAAAGATGTTTTCTGATTGTTTCTGCCCTTTGAAAATGTGTTCCTACTATTTGAAGCACTTTAGAGTTGCACTGCAGCCATGTGATTACAGCAGTATAACTATCATCTCCTGCCTTCTTCTAAATGACAGACAAGGTTACTAACTTACGATAATGATTGTTTATGCATCAGTATCAATACTAATGTTTGTATTCACAGCTGTTTCTAAATCAATGAGGAAAAAGATGACAGGAAAGAGTAGAAGACAAAAACTCCTCTTTTTCATATTCCCATGGGCTGAGCTGATGCTATCCACAGTGTTCAGATTAATAATACACAAATTCAGTTACTTATTTTTACTCATTTTTCTCATGTGCACTAAAAATAACTTTTCAGTGCACATGAGGAACAGGCTACAGTTGTGATTGTAAAAATGGTAGGTTTTATTTCAAGCTCACCTGCTTGCTCTCAGTTATTCCTACTCTCTCTTTAGTTATAGTGCAAAATAAAATAGTGTGCCATAGTACCAAATGTTATTTCAAATATTCAGTCTGATTTTTTTTTTCTTTTCTTTTCTTCTTTTAACTCCAGCCCACCCAAGCAACAAATTAGGACCAGGACACAAATAAATAAAAAGCCTTGCTGGTGGCTCCTCATCACAGTCTAATGTGTCAGAAATAATTTAGGAATTGAGAGAGGCTTTGCCAGAATATTTCTCAGTGTTCGGATCACATAATGTATGTTTTTAACACTTGATTACAAGTGTATAGTATAGATCAGACCATCTTTAAGGTCAGCAGAATTTTTGATTTGTGCCGACAGCAATTTTTCATCTATGTGTGTTAATAAAGTAGTGGGTCTTGAAGTTCTGCAGGGATACCTGTTGAATTATTTTCATTTTTGTCTTTTCTACTAATATCACAATTTTCACCAGGGTTCTCATTTATCTGCGCGTTAAAGTGCTGCGCCATTAAACACATTTATATTTTTCCTTTTTCATCACTTGAATCAGGAAACACAGGATTTTCTTTCTCTTTCTTTCTCTTTCTTTCTTTCTCTCTTTCTCTTTTTCTTTCTTTCTTTCTTTCTTTCTTTTTTATGACAAAGATCTCCTCTTGATCCGGACTAGTTAGTGCTCAAATTTTTCTCTGCAGCGTTTATTTATGGTGTGTTATTTTCACGTTTCTTTTAATGAGATCTTTAGCAGAAATGTCTTTCACTCCACCACTCCAAGGAGAAACGAGAGCAATTTCCGCGTGACCTCTAAAGGGAAGTGTCTCTATATACATGTTTGGTTAAGTGAGGGCGTTTCTGCATGCAAATGACCGTGCCCTGGTACGAGCATGGCAATTTCAAACAGGTCGGGTTTATCATCAGAAAGTACTTACAGTTGTGCGTATGCACGTTTGATAAATCTGGATTTTTTTGTACTTAGGCACATTCTATATTTTAATCATACGCACAAATTTGGAACCTTTTTCTACACATGATTGATAAATGAGGCCCCTGGTCTTCAAACTTGCTGTACTGCAAAATCAAGAAACATGCAAAAACCTCATTAAAATGGGCAATCTCCAACACGCTTGCGCCTGCCGACATTTGCACAGTCAATCTTAAAAAAATATCACCTGTTAACCGTGGTTTAGCTCCCCACACAAAATTCTAAGTTGCATGGGCAAATTACTACACGTAAAGTGGGATGTTAGTACTGTGTATCCGGCCTAAAGTGTGATTATCTATATAAAAAGCCCTCAATCAGTTTCTGTAACTTGAAATTAAAGTTACATATGTATTGTTTTGAAAAAACATTAGTTTTTTGTCAGTCTGATACAAACGCACTGTGTTACACCGATACTACTGTGAAGTTTTTACCACATCATGATCTAATTCAGTTGGACAGTGTACATATACAATTCAGCTAGTAGATGTGCTAATAGCTTTGTACAAAATGACACTGACTTCATTCTCGTAAATGATTAACTCAGAATGACATGAAGGCTGTTACTTGTCTCTCCTAGAAATAAGAATTCTGATATTGATGAAAAATCAAAACTGACATATCTATGATGGTCTCATGTGGATTTCTAAAGAATTTGGATTAGATTTCATTTGTGTAAGAAATAAATGAATATGACACAGACTTTAAAAAGCCATAGAGTAAATGTAAATGATACTGATAATGATGAAAGACCTGAGGGGTGAATTGATGCAAAGTAATCATGACAGAAAAGTGTCAGAAAACTCAGGGCATCATCGCTTGCTGCAGCCCGATGAGAGAGATCATACTAACCTCTGTTCACTGCAAACAGCACCTACATTATCAAAAGACTTTTCTGATTTACTGTTAATCTTATGGACTTAAGAGAACTCACAAGCCTTGATGTTGACATCCCCATGACACCATGACACATTATAGTGGTCATGAAGTTCATGGCTCGATGGGTCAGAATTGAAGTAGATTTAGTTGTGGAGGGTCATCAATCAATTGGAAGATTAGTAGTTCAATTCCCAGTCTCAACACAGGTCATGTTTTATTTGGAAAAGACACTGGACCTCACCAGTAGCCCTGAAAAAACACTAAATATAACAAGCAATGTAAGAGTTTTTTATGTGAATGAGGAACATGTTTCATAGGGGTTTTTAGTGCATAAGGAATAAAAGCCACTTTTTATGGTTGATGGAAACAAAATGTCTCTAAGAATTGGTTTTAATCTCAACGATAAAGATGTAGTATCATTGTTGACGTCTCTGGCATTATCAGAAGTAATTTTATTGATTTTAATACGTCAATAGTGATTATATTGCAGTTTGAAAGTTGCATTAGCATTAGCATTAGCAGCAAGTTGAAAAATGTATTGCATCAGTGCTTATGGTAATATGATGGTTTTTTTTATTTGGAATTAATTATTCGGATTGAATTATTTATTATTTATTCCAAAGATAGTTATTATTTATTCCAGAATTAATTGTTCCAAATGAAATAATTAGGAATTCAAATATTTTCCTTCAGGTTTACATGGAAATAATAATTCAGAATTCTTTTCTTTTCTAGTCTTTTAGACTACAAAATGGAAAAAATACATAATAAGACCAATTTTGTTTGATTCTTCATTCTTCATTGATACTTCATACTACTTCACTTACACATGAATAGGGTCATTTTGAATCCAACATTTGCTTCGGGCCCACCACTGTATACGACAAGGAAACAGGCATGCACAGAAAGACTGTCTACTTTCAGTTCCCAGAGTCAGAACCAAACACGGAGAGGCAGCGTTCAGTTTTTATGCTCCACACATGTGGAACAAACTCCCAGAAAGCTGCAGGTCTGCTGACACTGTCAGCAGTT
>JAVQJG010004288.1:0-17163 GCA_036024015.1 Craterocephalus amniculus | reverse complement strand
TGTTTTTTTTAAATCAATGGACTGTGTAGAACATTTGAGTCCAGGTTTGGATAGGTTAAGTATTGTATATTATTAATAGAACCGTGTTTAAAATGGGTTAAATGTCAATAATTCAGTGGCGAATCGGAAGCTTCGAATCGGAAGCTAACTTCAGCCTCGTGTGCGTATGAATGTATGTACAAGCTAGCTAGCTAGCCGCTAGCTAGCATAAATCATAAAAGCAACATATCATTGGGTCGTTGTATTCTTAAATATGAACTTGGAGGTTATTGTTGTTGTTGTTGTTTTCCTTACATGATCAGGTAAAAGACAAAAAACTCAAAGTTATTTATTTTTTATGATCATATAAGGAAAAAGAAAAAAGCCTCAAAGTTCATATTTAAGGATACAAGTACCCAATGATATTTAGCTTTTATGATTTATGCTAGTTAGCTGCTAGCTAGTTATTGTTAACTCATCTTTAACGTCTTCCCAAAACATAAAATTACCTATTGTGTGGTTCGTCTGTTTTAGAAAACAGTGTTATAAGTTTTTTTCGAACTTATGAACGTACCACTGCGTACCACCAGGCTGGTCCAGCAGCAGCAGCTTTCCTATCGTCCACTAACTGCGACGCGACTGTGTGAAAACAGTCTGGAGGTGCGGGTCCACAACATGGATGTTATGCAGTATAATACATCCATGGTCCCCAACTGAGGCTCTCTCGGTCACTTTAGTGAGACTTTGTGGGTTGGGTTGGACTAACTGTATGGAAGTGTATTGCTCGTGGAAAAGACCAAATATATCATTTTTTAAAATAGTTTCTCATTCAGAAAAACAATTTTTAATCACATATAATTTATTTAGCATTTTGTTGTGACTTCCTGTATGTGAGAGAATTGTTTGTTATTATTATTATTATTATTATTGTTGTTGTTGTTGTTGTTGTTGTTGTTGTTGTTGTTGTTATCATTATTATTATTATTGCATCAGATTTATTTCCGTTTCAAGATAAGGCCATTCGTTTCCTCATTTAAACTGAAAGGGATTTCCAGGAAATGGTTAGATTTATTCAATCTACCCATTTTCTTCTTTTTCTCCCCCTCCATTTTAATCAAGCTTGTTGGGGTTAAGGTGTGACAGTAAAGTGTAAAGCCCATCAGTTTAAGAATATTCAAGGGGGAAATGGTTTATTTTGTATTTTACAAATTTAAAGAAATTCGCGAGTACACCACTTTCAGTTGCACACACTTTTACTTTGAAAGGACTTGAGCAGTAGCGTGTCTCCCGGAAGTTTTTGTTTTCTCACCTGTCAGTTCGGACCAGACTCAGAGCCAGTGCCAGCCTTGTCTTTTGTTTTCATCAAAGAAACGCGTCTTCTTTTTATTGCAGCCATTAATTGTATTCATATGTGGCCTCCTGAAACCTAATTAACGACACCATCTGACACGGTTAGTGGGAACGGAGAGGAAAATATAATTGACTCTTGTTTCCGTTACCTAGCCTGGAGACGTTAGCCAACCTTTGCTAGCTGTTATCATAACAGATCGATCATTTTTGTCGCCTTTGTCAAAGATGTATATAATTGGTTTAATGGATCGTTACTTATCGATTTTGAAATACGTCTTATCATCAATGCTTCGTGTTATACTAAAACGGTCTGTCAGTGATTATCAACCGTGTTCACTGTCCTTTGAAGCTAACATAGCAATGTTAGCACTGTACACAGACGAGATTTGTTGTTTTTATTATGATTATGAAATGTGGTTTCTCATTGCCTCTATGGAGTACAAGGTCTCGTTTTTACCTTGAAAGCACTGTTACTCGTTAGCCACCGACTGTCAATTAAGAAAGTTCGACAAAATGACGTCCCCCTTCTCATGTCTTGTCACGTTGACTTTCGTTTTTAATAGTTGTTGGGTTTGCTTTCGATCTCTCGCCTGGTTTCCTTATTTTAAGTAAGCACTTTTTAAGGTTCTGTTTTCCCTGCAATGTTTCCAAGCCATGGCTTTTGGATCTTGTCGACTACATTTTCAACGCTTTATTTTTCCAAAGGCATTGGCCCTTCAAAATGAAACTTGGCCCCTTTGTGTTTGCTGCATCATCGCATGCTGACATCATCAACTAGCATTAGCTCCTCTCTCTGATGCCCAGCTACTTTGAACAGAAAAAGTCCTGTAGACAGTGGGTCGTATCTACTTTAATTCAACTTAGTCAATTCCCCTTAGCAATGAGCTGACCCAGGTCAGTGTAAGATCTACATACATTATTCAATGTAGATGGACAAAAGACCACAGTCCCAAATCTAATGTTTACATGTATTATTACTATCTGATCCAATCCTAATTTTGTCCTAAAGAAATGGCAACTCCTGTTTAAATGTTAGAATCATTCAAGCTTTGCCATTAAGGGTTTGCTTACCTTTACAGCCAGCTTCATGTACATAATTTGTGAATCATAACCAAACATCTTCTTTTTCTAAAATAGAGCTAGAACAGTCTTTTTCCCAACAAAGATAATGCTAGTTGAGCTTATTTCTTCCTCAAAAGTAAAAATTACAGAAAAGATTAATCAAAGTTATGAAGGTACTTGTCATTTTATTACAGAATAGTTAGAATTAATATTACTCATATGTTAGTTGTAGTTTATTTGTTTTGTTGTTGTTTGTACAGGGTCCAGCTCTATGAAAATGAATCAGAACTCTTTATATGCTTAGGTCTTGTCTTTGCTACAGATTAGGCCTGCGCAGGCATGGAACACTTTTTGGATGATGACATTTGCATCCTGAAGCATGAGACAGCCTACACAGCTACTGGTGAGAGCCCTGTATCGGTGTGTGCCGGTGATGAATCCGTTGCTTCCCACTTTGCTCTGGTCACGGCCTACGAAGACATCAAGAAGAGGCTCAGAGACACCGAGCGAGAGAATACCTTGCTTAGGAAGAGGGTCAAGCAGCTGGAGGACAAGGTATGGATGCCAAGGAAAGGAAAATACATTGTGGAAGTTTAAGATACAGGAAGGTGATTGGTTGAGGAAAATCTAACTCTCCTTATCCTCCTGACTTGTCAGAACATTTTACAAAGACTTAGTTGAATGTAAGGGGGGTTTGTTGTACTCTCTTTTTTTAATCTGCTACATCTTTTTGCCAATCAAGACAATACCACTTACATCTAAATTCAACAAAAAATATATCGCTTTTCTTTTGCATGCATGTCTTTCTTCATTGTAGCTCTTCAGGCCAGAGGCTCCTCCATCAGAAGGCCCCCATTACGTGAACAAAGCTTTCAGCGCTTACAGAGGAATCTATATCGAGAAGGAGGACCTGCAGATGGAGCTTAACAAATTGGTGAGTTTTTCAATTGGATTTCAATATTATTAAAAGCTTAATGTCCAGAATATATATCCAAAAATGATGAATAGTATGCAAAGACAAAACCAAAACACATAACTTTAAATAAGTATGAGTCAATCTAACAAAATGTGAGAACAAAACCTAACACTTCCACAACTGAGAAAGTTATCATATATTACCAATCTGTGCCTTAGGTAGGTCTAAAATGATTTAATCTTTTGAGAGATTTAGGTCATAAATGAGTTTACACCCTCATTCTTCTGAAACAATTTGAAAATTATGAAATTTGAAATGCATTATGATTTTGTAATCTTTTAAGTAATGTTCTCAAGGTATGATTATAAGCAACCCAAAGCCTCTGTAAATTAGCTTTTCTGGCATGTGACTGCAAGTGTCCTTTATGAAGTGATCTACAATATTCCTTTAACAAAGGCATCACCAGTGTCATCAGCTTGATCAAAAAAATTAAAATAAAGCACTGCTTATTTTCAAGTATATACATAGTTATTGGGTTTCTCTGTGTCAAAATCAATTTGTCTGTTTTAGGTCCCCTTTACCCGAAATGTTTCCACACCAAAACTCCAAATTATTCCTTTTGCGTAATCAAAGGAAGTTGCATTCACACAACAGTGGAGTGGAAACTACCTCTGAAAACCCAAATGGGACTAGAAGTGAAGTAGTGTGAATCCCAGGGCTGTAGTGGGTGGTTGAACATTGTGGCAACACACACAACATGTACACTACATCCTCATCGTACCTGAAGACATAACTGCCTGTATAGAGGCAAACAACACTGCTGTTTAGTTACGCTGCTCACAGGTGTAAACAAGGCTTGAATGCACAAATACAAGATGATGAGTTGCTTATCATGACTAGCAAAACATTCCAGTGCTTTTTACTGACAAGATCCACCCCTTCGTCTCAAGGAAATTTCAAAACTCTGCTGACCTCTAAACAAGATGCCAAAACTCCTGTGTTTCATCATCGGCATGTAGTTTAGACCTTAAATATTGTAGAAATGCAGAACATATAATCTTGTAGATAACAAAACTCAGATGCATTGATTTAATTTGAAACAGAGACCTCTTTTGACTTCTTTTTCATCCCCCGCTATGTCATTTGTCAGAAAAAGGAGAAGAGTGAGAGTGAGAGGCTGCTGACGGAGCAGCTCCAAGCCAAAGAGTTGGAGCTGCTTCAGCTGAAGACAGAGATGGAGACCAGCCAAGGTACAGGTAGAGCACACAGACCTGTTTTCTACTCTGTTCTAACAGCTGAAGGGAACTCGCGACACTGAACAGTGCATGTTGTTTTAAACAAATTACATAAAACACATGTATACATTTATTTAAAAAAGAAAAGTGGTTTAGATGTGTAAAAGATAAGCAAAAGGGCACAGAAGTCCTTCTGCTTAAGAAACATGGTCTATGTAGCAAATTAGTGTTGGATCATTGAAGCAAACCCCCCAGTTCAAGCCAAAGATCGCAACACAATCTCTCCCACACTGTGCTTTTCCGAAGTGCACAATTTAATTATCTTATTAACTGAAATTAAAATGAATGTACTGAATTTACTCACTTATGTACTTTTCTAGTATATAGAGAACTATGTAAATTACTAGCGCATCGATAGGAAATATCTGCAGTCGGAATGTGATTTATAGCACCCTGAAGCTTGCCATTGAAGCTCATGTAACTGCTGATAATACAGTATGTTTACTTCTGTTAAATGTACATGCAGGATTGTTTCAGAAAATGTAGTATTTGGATTTTTTTGTAGTTCTGTTTACTTATCTGGATACTTCTTCCACTGTGTCAAATTACATTGTAATTGCTCAGGCAATCTAAAACAAGATCGTTTTAATTGAAGTGCATTGTGTGTGTGTGTGTGTGTGCCTAGTGATGAAGAGCCTTAACAGCCCGCAGGATTACTGGCAGGTGGAGAGGGTCGACACCGAGCTGCAGATCCACAAACTGCAGGAGGAGCTGGAGAGGGTGACGCTGCAGAACAGCCGACTGCTGGAGAGTGGCGTGGTAAGTGAGGGTGGGACCAAAGTATTAGGGAGAGGAGAGGAAATTGTACAACAGAACACCCGTAAAAGAAAAAAAAAAACAATCTTAGAGGGAGGTGATATTATACAAAGAGAGGACAAGATATAAGGATGTTAGACTCGCTTATCAGCTGAGGGTGGATTTGTTTTTAGGGCTGAAGGAAAATGACAGAAGGAAGAAAATGTGTCTGAGTCGACATCTGACCAAAGGACAAAAGTTTTGTTATAATTAACGGTGCAAATACAGAACTTGCAAAAAATAATTTCAGAAAGTACTTCCACCATGTTTTGCATAACTTAACTCTGTTGTAGGAGGAACCCCATGGCCTTAACGGACCCGACTTGGACAAGACCTGCGATGCAAAGTTTGATACAAGGTATAGAGTTTAATGAATATTATTAAAGTATCTATACACTGCAAAGCGGCAATTTCAATAGATGGTTTAGGTTTAGTGTTAAAAAAATTGTTCTTAAAAAGTACAGAACAGTTAATGCTCTTATGATCAGATGGACTCTTTACCAGTGTATGTGTCCAACACTTGACTCTTAATGTATGTTTTTTCTAAGTTGCAACAGTCTCTTTCACATGTACACATCTTTCTGTTAATCAGTTTTTAAATGCATCAGTGTCATGTGTGAATTACCTTCTTTAGTATTTTAAGCTGGAGCTTCTGCTCCCTGTCTGACTATTTATCAGCATTTGACAGCTTGATTTGAATTTGTACGGCCAAACGATATGAGAAAACTGCAAGTCTTAAAGAAGTAGCAGAGTTTTGTGTAACACTGCAGCTTCTGACAGTGTGGAGACGGTTTGTCAAATTTTTCCTCAAGCTTTATAACTTCCATTTAAATCCTGCAAGTAAAGCTCTGACTGTTCAATAAGTGGAGGGAGTGTTGCTTTAAGCTCCTCTGGGTCACAGTTGCTGTTTAAAATGCCACTTTTTCTCTTGGCCAGCTACTCTAAGATTATGAGATTGTGACTCTGTAAAGGCTGTTTTATTACAGCTTCCTTCATGCACTCTAGTAAATTAAAGCACACCTTTGCCCTGCTCTGTGCTTACACAGGGATGTGTGAATGAAGGGTGAGAAACATTAACATAAAACTGATGTGTAAACAAATAAAATCCATCACTTTGAGAAATTGATCCATTAATTTGATTAATCTAGTGAATGAAAGTGATTAAGACACTCATAAATATGAACATATTTAAATTTCTATATTGAATAGTTGAAATTCATTAATTGTCCTGCTCCAGCTAAATCCAGAATGCCGCTTTTCAACGCATTGTACTTGTTGTGTTTGGCCACTAGAGGAGGGTGCAGCTCAACATGACTGCAAATCACAGGCAGCACAAGTCTATGATGTGCAGATGAGCTCTGAAGGAACAAGCTTTATTTTAGAATAGTGCTTAGAGAAAATTGTTTCAGAAATGTTGTTTCTGAATTGTTCTTGTGCTTTAACATGTGTGTATTTTCTTTCATGCGCCTCCTGTAAATATGCATTTCCTCATATATAATGCTTATTTTCTTATTTTGGGTAAATTGCAGGGTTTTTTTTATTTAACCACCACAGAAAGCCATAGGTTTTTTTCTCGATTTAAGGTAGGCGTTGTGTTTAAGCGAGATTTTGCCCCCTTTCACGAGATTTGGATAGGACAATAGCTGTCCTCACAGCATCATCATTTGCACTGCTTATTTCAAAGCTACTTTATTTGTTTTTCATACATTTTAAGAGATTGGATATGTTTATCTTAAAATCCCTAACAACACGCCAGCAATGGCATGACTGTTAAAGCGTAGTAAATGTAGCTTTATCTCAGATAGTCTCTGAAATGGAGTGAAAACATGCCCTGATGATGTGAACTTATGCTGTGAAGTGATTACTCTCGACATTAGCTCAGTCAGTGATGGTGTTAAATGTGTCAGCGAACCATTTAGCAGAGACAGAGCTACCACAAAAAGAGCAGCAGGCCTCTCCAGGAATAAAATGGTAAGTGCGTTAGGCTTCTGTGACTATGCAGAGAATTTTTCTAAATTTTAATGGAAGTTGTTATTTAAACACTTGTTTTTATCACGCAGCTTTAAAAAAAAAAGGCAAGGCAAGTTTATTTATATAGCGCTTTTCAGGTCCAAGACAATTCAAAGCAAAAGGGGGAGGGGTTATTAGTTCGCAGAAAACAACAAAATCATTTTCATGCATGATCCTGTACAGTCTTGTTTAAATGAAATGTTGTGTTCATCTGCAGGGAGAGGAGCATGCAGCTGACATACAAGGCTTTGTGCTGTGAGGTAACCCGTCTCCACTCAGAGCTGAAGCACCAAACAGGCCTGATCAGGAAACTCAGACCACTGGTCAGTGAGACAAGACCAGGTGAGACCAAACAGATGTGGCTTAAACCAAGATTGTACCACTGTGGGTGTATGTGTGTTATTAAAAAAAACCATCCCATGTTTTCTGAGTATATGTGATTACACACAGCTCTCCATCCAGTATTTCATACCACCTACAGTGTTGGGAGTTTCTGTACCACCTGTGTTATATGCATGTGCGTGTTCCCGCAGTTAAGTAAAAAATCAGCATCAGGGTTTTTTATTGGATATATTTTCAGTTATATGGTTTCATATGTCAGTTTCAAATGTTTTTTTAGTCATTTTATGTTGTCATCATTGTCATATATTTTTATTGTAGATTTTCACACTTTCAAATGTCTTTTTGTAAATTTCACACTTTCATTTTAGCTGCATGAGCATTAAACTGACCACATGCTTCCTGGAAAAGTTTTCATTATATACTCTAAACACACAAATACACAGTCACAAACAATTGCAGCTTAGGACAGCGGTGACAAGAGACGATAAGATAAATTATGTTAATAATAACATTTTATCTTTTGACAAGCTGAAGAAAAAATGTACCAAACATCTTTAACCTAGCTGTCTGGTGATGTCAGATTTCTGGTCTTACCTGATGGAAATCTAACATCCAGAAGTTAAGCCTTTTCTACAGAGAAACTAATGAAACTACCGTCTCTACCCAGTTAAGGGTGTCATTTCTACTTACAATGAAAATGCCTCTCGCTGCTCCTTGTTGCAGTTTGTATTAGTGTCAGAGGACTATGGATGTTGCAGCTACTCAAACACTTTGATAAAGAGTATCATAAAATGGTTTATCCCTCCATTCCCTTCCTTCTGCGCTGATGTACGATGCTAGGTGTGATCACCTCTGTTGTTGAGTGTCAGAAGAGGAGGCCGCGAGGTGAAAATTAGAACGAAATACTGCAAGAAAATAAATCTTGGCCTATTTATTCCGCCGAATAAGAGAGTAATCCTGTGGCTCAGATGAGGCGGATGGAGTGAAATAAGGAAAGAGGGGGAGGAAAGTGTGCTGTCTATTTATTCAGTCATTCTGTGCATCTGTATTCTTCTAATGTGCCTCCTTTGAAATCACTTTTATTCAAATTCTAGACTCAGGAGACCATCTCATGGAAGCATAGCGAGGAAGGATGGATGGATAAATGATGTGTGGATGGAGAGGTATGGTTTTAAAAAAAAGTGGTAGTATGGAATCAAATTTAAACTTTAATATTCCCCCAAGATGGTGATTTGATGGCAAAACAATGATGTGTGTGTGAGATTATGGCCTCTGATTTTTACATGGATATGCTATCTGTGAAAAAAGAGTAGTATTGTTTACACAAGGAAGTTTTTAGTGTGGATATTATGTGATTCACATGCAGAGATATTTACATGGTGCAGAGATTTCATTACACAGTATACAGCTCTCTTTTCAGGCTTACCTCACTCAACTGTTTTTGTACACTGTTTGGTCTGTTATTCATTGGGAGATGAAAAAGGCTTGCTGTGTTAATGAGTACAGAGCTGTTTGCCAGCATAGTAAACGGAAAAAAAAAAAGAATTTTTCCAGCTATCATAAAGAAAATGAAAGTAAATGGTTTTATGAATGCTGCCAGGTAGATTTGTGTCATTTAAGTTCAAAGTTATTAATCTGTTTTGGTAAGTGTCATTCCAACATGCAGAAGGTAAAACTTATCTTCTCCTCAAGAATAGTAATGTAAAAATGAGGTTTTACAAAGCAGGAGAACTAACTAAAAGATCTTATCTTTACTTGATCTTAAGATAAGATTGATGGAAGTTAGAGATGAGTCACAACACAACATATTAGAATGTAATTTTGGTAACAAAACCTGGGTCAAAATGCAGATGCACTTAAAGAAACCTAAATGCAAAAACTAAATGCATACATCCATAGCCAACAAGATGTCGCTAATCAAATGCATATCAAGAGAATTTCCATTCATGTGAGGCATGGACTTATCTGCAACACCAAGATGTAGAGGTTTGGCTGTAATGCACATCGAAATGTCGAGCATTGTGGTTGAGTAGCACACAGGACCTCTTGCGTCTGCAGGTTTTTTTAAGGCTGCAGTAGCAGAACTATAGCAGAACAATGAAACTTGTTGTCCAAATGTTAAAAAGGAAAAGACCCGGGGGACCACTGCTGTAGCGGATTCCTCTGTTTACAGATATTTGTGAAAACCACTTTAACTCTGATCTTACTCTCTGTCCTCTCACCACCTCTCTGACTGTTTCCAGCTGCATCGACCGTTCCTGTCCAGTGTCTGGACGATGTGGAAAAGAACAACAATCTTCCAGTTCCTAGGGCATCAGTGCCTCGCCCTCCTAGTGCCCCCCCGCTCCCCTCATGCTCTGGCCGCCCCTGCCCCCCATCAGGCCCCTTGCTGCCGGACAGTCTGAGGGAGGACTGCTGGTACAACGGGCCCTGGCCCTCTCAGAGCTGCTCAGGAGAGGCACTGCTCGGGGGCGACGCCTGCTCCGTCGTGCTGCCCCCACCCCCCCTCAACCAGGCCTCTCTGGATGACAGCTCACGCTCCTTCCCCAGCCCCCCGAAACCCAGCGACGCCATATTCTGGGAGGGACACTCGGCTGCGTCCAACTCCTCATCCTCAATGGGTAACTGCAGTCCCAGGAGCCCTCCCAATGCAGAATGGGTCAGGCCTTATTAAGATAAAGATGAATGAGAGAAGCAATGAGTTATTGGGTGGAAAAATAACCAAGGAAGAATGGTTGAACTCTCCAACTCTGCCACATCGCTACCACCTAACCTGCCTTAAGTTGTCCACTCAGAGTGGACCACACTGGACCTACTAGTTGTGGGAACTGATCAAGGCCAGAAAAGGTCTAGTCGAGGTAAAGACAATTATCCTCTGCACACCGTATCGGTGAACATATATGACTTTGCAGAGTAAGCCCTGATGAGAATAAATCATCTCTCCATGTGTATGTGCTCTTGTATGCACATGCACGAGTGTGTGCAAGCATGCATACAAGCAGTTTAATTTGTGTGTGACTGTATGTATTATGAAACAGCGTGCCTGTGTATGCAGATCGGTGTGTGGGCCTCTTTCTCCTGCCTGGATCTGTATGTCATCTTAATAAACCTAAGAGGGCTCGAAGAGGCCTCCGTCTCCATAGACTGATCACAAAGAGCCACAGCATAGTAGTGGAATATGTATCACTTGTATCTGCTCAATGCAAGCCTCTTTACATTGGATCAGTGTAAAGTACAAGTATGTAGCCCCAGGTTTGTCTGAGGACTTGGTATAGTTTTGGACTTTGATGGAGACAGACGACATCTGGATAGTTGTAGATTTTCATTCCAGGTTTCAACAGCTATTAAATCATGTCAGATTTATTTTTACCCACAACATTTTATTCAATGAAGTATTTACTGCATCAACTTGTAGATTATTTTATTCAGCCGAGGAAAATATACCAGTCTAAAACTGTGTTCCTCTTTGAAAAGGCTGCAAATGTTTGATTTTTACAATCAGTTCCACGACTCGAACACGCTTCCTACAACCTGCCTGTTCTCACATCCTCCTATTTTGTTGTCCTAAGTGTTATTTTCTCAGCTTTGCATGGTAGGATACTTACTTGGTCATCGAAATCAAAGAGCTCATGGAACAGAGCCTGTGCACTCCCTTTGTTTTGTTTTTTAAAACTTGACTAAGTTGGATGGGATTTGTGGATATTTTGAGAAATAGTGTACCTAAATTCTCTACTGTGCTGGTGTCTATCTTGCTGTAAACTAAAGAAGGAAGCTTAAGGTGTTTTTATGTTTTTAAGAGTTATTTGGGTGTCACATGAAGGATGTATAAATGCATATATGTGGGAATATAAGAGAAACAGAATGTTCATATGTGTATAAATGTATATGGCGGGCTTCAGTATTTCATCCAGTGTGTTTTTGCACTCCAAATCTTTTTTGTTCTATTTTTCTCTTTTCGCTCCACTGATACCAGAACATCTGGTGGAAGAGCTATCTGTGATGGTGGTAAGACAATGACGTTCTCCTTTTAAGAAATTTGATTTGAAAAATTTGTGCAGAAAGCACAAAGGGCCACGGTTGTTGAAAAGTTGTTTTTTTTTTCTATTTTGCCATTTTCTTTATTCTGTTTCATAACTATGGTTTTTTTTTATTCTTAATCTTTAAAAATGTTATTTTACAGCAGTGGTTTCATACTTCTGTGAACATTTTGCAAACCAAAATGCAATGTACAGTAGATATGGATTATATTTTAGACTTACTGCACTTCAGACTGTTTGTAAATATAATTAAATAAATGAATGAATGGTACCAGCTGTGTGCAGCCTTGGGTCTGATCTTATCTGCAGGCAATGAGACAATGGACAATGTCCCTACTGTCCATCACAAGGCTGGAACACTGCATTCATCAATAAGTTCAGAATAAAACTTGAACAATTTTTGGTTTGACTAATTGACATTGCCTCCATTTTTATGCGTCAGTTTCTCTTTGACCACAAAGACTTACCTCTCGACACCGATGGAGGCCGGGAAAGCAGCTAGAGGTAGGTTGCGGGTGAGAATGTAGGGGTGGAGGTGTGGGGACAGGGGAAGGACAAGTAATCACCCTTCCTCTGCAGGCAGTGGAAGAAACAACTAAGTGATAGTGTGGGTGAAAAAGATTGTAGATGATGGACAAGCTTGTGTGATTTCCCCATAATTCAACCCTGTTTTTCTTCTTTGTTTTGTTTCAACTCTATATTTGTATTTTTCTAACTTTTTTAGCAAATATACTATTTTTTTCAGATTCTTTACATAGAATTAATAGAAAAATTTAAAAGCTTTTGTTTCTCCACCTGCAGGACAGTTATCTTCACATGTGTCTGGACCAGGTCCATCCGTTTGGTTTTCATGATAACTGATGGACAGATGGATTTCTTATAAGCTTCACAGATGGTTGTTCTCTTGTTGAATTGTTAAACCACTTCTCTCACTCTTTCACAACGTGATGCACACCTCAACACCTCAAGCTTGAACCTCTTCGCAACAATATTGTGTTACTGACTGGTGCCGATTTAACCGAGCAGTTGCAGGACGTCCAACCTGAAATAAAGGCTTCTTACCAAAGACAAAACACAAGAATAGATTTCAAATTTAAAGAAAAGCAATCAGTTCAAGTTTTCCATGAAAAACCAGGAAAGTACACAAGCACAACAAATTTTGAAAAAGCATAAGTCAATTTTCTGAAACGATCTGAATCAGTTGTGAGATGTTTATCTTAACCCTTGTGAAGTTTTGTCCTTAACATTGAACCTTCGCTAATCCACTAAAATAAACCAGTTTCATTGAATTTAAAATCCCAAACCCACTTTAAACGTTGAAACAAGCTGTCATTCATCAGTTAAGCTTTATCCAGTAGAATCTTTTGTGTAATGCCACTAAGAACACAAGTCATCTCGGAGAACTAAGGGCATCATAATTATGTTTTCTCTTGTACAGGACAGAAAGACATCATCTGGGCATTGGACTTTCATTTTTAGCACAAAAAACTGAGAATTGTTTTCTTTAATTAAATAGAGGTCTATTATTACTAATGATAAATGTACTGTCAGAAGAGATGTGCAGAGTTAAATTTGGAATGATTTCCCAGAGGCAAAAAAAAAAAAACTTCGCTTTGAGCAACAAATGTTTTTTTATTTTGCCTGGGAGCCTGCGTGATGTGAGGGGTCACGGAGCACTGATGCTGGATCTGAATGAAAAAGTTTTACTTTTTACATGAGTTCATGTGACAGCATCTCAGTTTCTCGGATTGTGTGTGTGTGAGCATCATTTCACACGTGTCTATGTGTGCACGTGTGCCTTTCAGCTTTTTTTTTTGAGGTACGTAAATGCTTTCATTACAACCAGGTCAACCTTTAGTTGAAACATGAACAAAGGTTTTTTTTTCACTTTTTCTTAATATTAGTGTCGTTTTAGGAAAGTTAATCAAATTTGAAGCTGGAAAATGATCATGTACGGGCTTTTTTCTGCTCAGTGGGTCATTTTTTACCCTTAGAGCAACAGGAAAAATACAAATAAAGCCTTAATTTTGTTTTTATTTTCCAACTGACACACTTTACTGCTACAGCATATTTACACTCATGTATTCACACTGAGTCATTTCCTGGGTTATAAAGCTGATGCATGATTTCTAAATCTTTCTCAAATTGTCTCTGAGTCTGGGAAAACAAAGCAGACTTATTTTAGCTGTACGTGCCGTCATAGCAAACACAATAACCATATGACAAAATTGTTCCTCGATTTAACGCTGCAGAACATCAAAAACAAAGTCCTCACCTCTTCTAAAGATACCCCAGGAGTGGCAGCCAGTCATGCACGCTATGACTACACCGCTGATTCAGTAAAGTAAGGGAAAATCATTTTATTGCAACACCTGTGGCATAGTGATGCTTTGCACAAAGATTCAACATTAAATAGGCATCATTTAAATTCTTGATCACTCCTGTGGATCAAAATATGGTCGCTCCGTTCACAGAATTAAATAAAACATACGGACAGGACGCTTAATAAGTATTAAATGTGGCAAACGGACCAGCGTACATTTTGATGAGCTGCAGTCTGAGTTTTTACACCCTAGAAGACATTTGGTATCATGTTGCTTATCACATGCTGGCTGGAAGTTTCTGTTTCCTGTTCTTGGCTGGGATTCCCGTCTTCTCAAATTCCAGCTTCTCTTGAATGTACTGCTTCTTGCACTCTTCGTAAAACACAGGATCCTTGTAGCTGGTGAAAACAGAAAGGCAGGTATCGTCACTCTGACAGCAATTGCACGGATCTGACTGAGACCATCAAAGACTTGACAAGCAGCAGTTTTGGAGTGCCAGTAATAATGGGGATGGAGCAGGCAAGTCCAAATACAAGCTGTTGGTAGGAGTAGCATGTGGTGTGATAACACCCTGCAGTGTGTGTGCTGTGCTGCAGAAAGAAGTGTAAAACACTCACTGTACTGTCAGACATTCCTTCAGCGCTGAATTCTCCTCTCGACACTTAAACACCATGAAGAAACCTGAGTCCTTACAGCAGTGGTTGAAGGCTAGGTGAAGACAGGGGATGAGACAGTGGTTAACCAAAACGAAGGCCAGACTCAACATGTCTAACAGCCCTGTTCATAAACACACTAATAAAGCAATAATTACCAATAAAATGCTGTCTTTCATCTGTTAATGCTTGCATAAAAGGTGCAAATAGGTTACAATCAAAGCAGAAGAAACATAACAAAAAGACACTTAGTCAAAACATTTTCAGTCCAAGCTCTCCATGGGTTTGCAAATACCTTATAATTTTAAAAACGTTTTTTTTTCCATTTCACTATGACTGATTGTATGTATGAGAGTCATTTCAGTAAGTTTGATATAGTTTACCATAATAAAACCGCCATTAGTGACCGTTCTGTAACATGGATTGTATTTGTATTATCTATTAAATAGACACAAAACAAACAACTGTAGCTACAGACTGAAAAGCACCGCTGCAAAGATGCATCAGCAACACTGTCACAGCTAGTGGTGAGCACCGTGTTAAATGTGCGAGGTCCTCCCTGCAAACAAGGTGCTGAAAACCCGAGTCTTCACCTTGTTCGCAAGCTCTTTCTCAAGGCTTTAATTAAAACCGCAGCAGTCATGTGTCCCCTCTCAAAACAGCTGATCTAATTACCTTTAAGAGTGGCATTAGTATGGTTATCACACAGACACCTTCATTAGGATGCACATGTGAAAGAAAAAGTTACTGCAAAAAGCAATTTAGAGGAGCAGAGGAGTGCGACTAATCTAATCAAGCAGCGCCTCGTCCCCGGTCCCATGGTGCCGGTAGAGGCTGCGGAGGGCTGCCTCTCTGCTCACACAGCGGCAACTCCGGCAGGAAAATCTAGGGGATCCGTTTTATGTCACAAGTGGCTGCTCCAAAGTTGAGTGCGATGCCACCTTTGCTCGAGGTTGTTTAGCGTGCCATGTCTAAAGATGTGTTATTGCAATGTGGCAGTTAGTGGAAAGCAGAAGAGGCCCGACTATTTAGGGAGACGTGCAGCTTAAGAGGAAATAAAGTTGGGGATTTTAAGTAGGGTTTCTACATTTTAAAACATCCTTGATTAGCTTTAAACTTTAAAATTTAGAAAAAAAAAATTAAACCCTTCAACAGTTTTGCAATCCATACTTAGTCTGATGAATTCAGTTTAAAACCGACACCTTAATAGTACTGCATGTGAAAGGTGTAAATATGAAAGAAGCAGTTAATCATGCATGCAGGTTGTTTGAATTGTCTGACAGAAAGAAAGCAGGCATGAATCATTAGTGGAATGGGAAATTCATGTCAAGTAAAACTACAAAGACCATGTGTTCAAGCAGTCATCTGAACAAAGCTCTCCACGTGCAACTTGGGGGTGCACTCAGGCATATCTGCAGCAGCAGATAACACAGGAAAACATGCTTGTTGTCTTTTTCACTTTTCTTTGTAAAAGTAGCCACGACACACATGCAGGGGCCCCGTGCAGACACAAACACAGTGCGTGAGAGGGCGGAGGATGTAGGTGTGAAAATGAGTGGGACGAGAGGCTTGTTATGTGAGGGGGGTTTCCACTATGCAGCACAGCCACTGTCTGTCCCATCACCTCAGGCTGCATGCGCTCGGTGTCCTCAAGGCAGCAGCGCACGCTGGCTCGCGGGCTGCCATCCGATTTCGACAAACCACATAACTTAGTCACTATCTGGCTGATGTGTCGCTGCAGTCGAGAGGGCACATGAGAGCAAACCTGCGGCCACTGTTCCCAGGCACATCAAGAGGCAACGGCTGTGAAGCCAAATGGCCTGGCTCACAATACAGACAACATAAGAGGACTTGGGAGGCAGGTGCAGGCAGCACAAAGAAATGTTAAAAGTTCATGAAACGACAAAGACAAAGAAATATTTCACAGTAAGGAAAGATCAATATGTAAATGTCTTAAATGAGACTAAATACCATCATTTTGTATGAAGCTATCGTTTGTCGCATTCCCAAATAACCTCGCTTGTACAAGTGAAAACTTCCCATTTTCTGTTTGATTACCTGTGTTAAAAGTTGAATTTAATTGTGGAGGCTCCAGATAAAGACATTCAGCTTTAGAAACCTTAGTGTAGTAAGTTGTTTTTTTAACGCAAAGCTTCTCTTTCTTACAGCCTGTAAACATGTCAGTTTCACATATAATGCATAGATCATAAATCCAAAAATGTCTTTTTCCAAGTGAATAAAGACTGTTGTCATAACTGAATGTATAATGGTAGGCAAAAATGTTTAAAGGAACTATACCTGATATTATTTTAATCTTTCTAAGAAAAATGGTTTTCTATGTGGTATAGTATGTGGTAAAAGGGGTAATTTCATTACAATTAATGACTCATTGATTGCGCA
>JAVQJG010004283.1:0-20299 GCA_036024015.1 Craterocephalus amniculus | reverse complement strand
GTGGTGGAACGGGAGATTCTCATCATGGATGCAGCAACTGTGTGATGCTGTCATGTTAACATGGAGCAGAACCTCTGAGGAAGGTTTCCATCACCTTGTTGGATCATCACACCAAGAATTAAGGCAGTTCTGGAGGAAAAAGGGTGTTCCCTGATAAAGTGAACACTGAATATATATCTGGCCTACATTTGCTCTCTTAAAGTGACTCAAATAAACTCAGAAACTGTTGACTGCTTTTCCTTCGTCTTTTGGCTTAATAATTACAGAATAATTGCCTCGCTATATCTTACTCAACAGGGAGTGCTTAACCACTGAGACTGTGAAATAACAGGCTGGGAAGAGATGATCTGCACGAGTCAGTTGTATTACCAGTTCTTTCCTCCTCTGATGGGAGAATACAGGGGGAGGAGGGGAGGCTTTCTGTGGGGAGAGAGCATGCTCCACCGGTCCACAGCCTGTTCTTGTGTCCACACAGAGAGAAGCACAAAGGCCCCCCCAACCCACATTTGACGCTTCGTGGCCATGGACACAAGGAGAAGCTTCCTGTCTCAGAAAATAGAACTCAATTAACAGTTTTGCTGCAGGCATATTGGAACATAGTTTCATTAACGAGATGAATACAGCCTGATAATTAGTTCATCTCAATTAGAAAAAAAGGCTCCAGTCTATATTGATTGTGACTGATGAGCTTGAAGGTTAATTAGGAACACAATATTTCAGAAGTCTGTGCTGTTGCTGCTGCTGCTGCTGCTTCTTGTTGCTGTTTGTGTTCCTGGTGCATAAAAATGACTTGGTAAGCATTTCTTTAACAATTAGGAAAAATAACCATCTTTCTCCCTGAACCTTGACTCCAGCCCGTGCTTAAACTGTGTGTTCCACTAGAGGGAGCCGTGGTCCTGCTGAAAGGCTTCACACAGCAGCGGGTGCAACTGAAACGCTTCACAAAGACCCCATTAATGCACCTGTGCAAAGCCAAATGGAACAAACTAAGAGTGCATTACCATTTACAATACAAATGACACCATTAGGCACACTTGGCTCTCAGGCCCTGATTGCTATAAATAGATTCACTTGGTCTTGGACACTTTGTGCTGCGCTTGCATAATGACAGCACTCAAATTAATTCAGGATCTATGAATTGAGTTCCGTAATGCCATGTGATGTGAAAGGAGACATTTAGAGCTTCTTTTTTTTTTGTTAGATTTGGTCTCCCCTGCACCGCTGTTTGTTGTAAAAGGAATTTGATCAGCTACTCCACTATGAGTAAAATGTCTACTTTCCATCTGATACAGAGCATTTGATCCTATTACTGCTGACACTGTGTGCAAAAAATGACCTTTTTGAAAGTTTTCTCAGTGGAGACCCAGCACAGTTTTTTCTTTTTGCAGCTAACTGACCTCAAAGTGTTTCCACTACTGCTCCATAAAACAAACAGAGCAGAGCAGAGGCAGCTTGACTGCCCCTCACTGGGACTGTGGACAGGACCTTCAAGCGTTTGGCGAAAGGGGACCATTATGTGTACTACTTTTCTCCATGTTTTATGAGGAAGCGTCATGATGGAATGGAAGGTAAAATTAAGCCAACATGTCAGAGGCCCTGAGCCATGAAAACCGCAAGTGTCCCTGATTTCTTCCTTTACTGGAGACTGGTGCAGATGACAGACTGGAAGTTATTAGGGAGTGAAAATTATGGATGCTATCAGAAGACATCAGTAGATTCTTCCATGTGGGCTTCTTTGCCTTCTTGACTATAACAAACAGACATCGGACAAAGGACAGATGGCAAACGAACTTAAATTTCATTGCTTCTATTACTTCTTTCAGTGTGCATTGAAACAGACAGCGCTAGCATAGCTATGCACCACACAGCCAATGGCTATGCTAAAGCTAGCCAGCTAGCAAGCACGCCAATCAGGGAGGATTGCACGTTTCCTGCTACAAGAAGGCCTAAGTTATTTGAATTGTGACTATGACAGTAGCAAATCCCTAATTTTAACATTGCAATGTAATAAAAGCAGAATGCAATGATTCGGCTAAAATCATCACATTAATTTATTCCCTGTTGAACATAAACAA
Source organism: Craterocephalus amniculus (assembly GCA_036024015.1). NCBI lineage: Eukaryota > Metazoa > Chordata > Actinopteri > Atheriniformes > Atherinidae > Craterocephalus > Craterocephalus amniculus. Next base: position 18,224 of record JAVQJG010004283.1, on the reverse strand, counting down.
CAGATTTGGAAACTTTTGAAGACATTTACCATTTCATTGAAAATATGAGCTCATTTTGAATGTGATGGCAGCAACATAGCTGTAAAACGATGGAAATGAATTGACAAGTTATTAGATGAAATAGGAACAGGTCAGTAACATGAAGCACTAAAAGGCAGAGTCTCTCAGATATTAAAGTAACTATTCCTGATATAATTTAAATCTCATTGACAAAAAACAGTTTTTTATATAATATATAATGGGATAAAAGGGAAAATTTATAAAAATACTTTACTAGCTTCTAAACTTTCTGTGACAGGTGGTTTTTGCTTATGGGGAGCTGAAGTCACGTCCTGTGCCGATTCCAGGCAACAACAGCAGGTTTCATAACAGAGTGGACAAAATGCCATGAAGGATAAATACTAAGGATGCACGATATAATTGGCCCAGTATCGTATCGGCCTATATTGGCATTAAAACTAAGTAGCGGATATCGGCAAACCTCGCCGATATTTAACCGATCATCAGATTGATCATCAGTCCGTGATGTTGGGCCCGCGAAAGGATTTTCCCTCTTCTTTGTCTCTCTTTTTTTCTTTTTTTACCCCCGGGCATTGAAACACCATAAGACCGCATGTGAACAGGTTATACACGTCATTTGTGTAAATAACCAAGTATGCCCTGTTGTTATTCCAGAAGAGAGTGCACATATCCAGTCAGTTTTGTTTAAACAATTGTCATTAAATTTTACTTGTTATTAGGGTTGTCAACAGCTACACGTGTACTGAGATAACATATAACCAACTGTGTACACCCTTTTTTTCCCCTCTCCCTCATTCATTTCTTAAACAGTAGCCTAGCTTACATGCCGTATCAGGGCCGGCCCGGGGCATAAGTGACCTATGCGGTCGCTTAGGGCCCCCACGCCACTAGGGGGCTTCCTCCCGAGCACTACATGTCCACATAGTCAAACAACTCAATTAGCATTATATGCTGCACTCTTCTAATGAGCTTTCTGCAGACTCATCATATGGTTATATCTATAATAAAGATACATATTGTAGCAAAATATATATTGGGGAGTTCATACTCATGAAAAATGGCCGTGTACCCACACCGTCACACAAATATGTACGACTTTTAACTGTAAAATCCATACAATAAATGCAGAGTATAACGAAGTGCAGTATTTTTAAATAAAATTACAACATTCATTCGGTATAAGTGGCTTTCTCTTGGAGAAGTTTTTCAACAAGTGCAGTGCATGATGGGACATAATATACAGACGGCCTTCTGGGCAAGAAGAGAAGATGAAGTACTGCAGCTGTCATGACTATTACCTAGTATCAACCAGTCTATGATCTGGGGTTGATGCAGTTGGTCAGACGCAGGTTCAGGTCCAGGTCCAGGTTCAGGTCCAGGTTCAGCAGCATTATATGAAGAATGAGCTCGTCCGACTACCTAAATATTCTGAATTTGCTGATTATTCCATCTCCCCTGACGGCACGGCCATATTCCACGATCACACAGCTTTCATGGGGCTCAGATTGTGAGAGGCTGCTTCAGGCAACAGGAGAATCACTTCTACCGACAGAGTCCAGACCTGATCCCCATGGAGGATATCTGGGATGTGCTGGAGGTCGGACTCTCCATCATTAATACAGGATCTTGGAGGAAAATGTATTTAATAGTGGATATAAATCTGATGTTCCAGAAGCTTCTAAACACTTAAGAGGATGGACTCAAAGCTAAAGGTGGTTCGACCAAATATCAGATGAGACTTTTCTTGGATGGGCAGAGTACAATCCTTCATCTGTATAATCATGTGTTCATTTTGTTTAATTGTCATGCTAATTTTTAATTTTATTTATGTATTTTTTACTTTTAAACATCCCTACAGGGATTAAAAACGTATTTCCTTCATTTCATCTCGTCTCCACACAGACACAGATAACCCTTTAGATTTACAGCTGGTTAACCTGAGGCAGAAAACAAATAGCTACAACTCTTTTAATAGATCTTTTTTTAAGTATTTTTAAGTATATGAAGTACAAAGATTGAATTAGCATCGCATCCAGCATGTACATGAAGCAGTACATGATAATGGACAACATGAGCCTGGGAACACAACAGGGAGGTTGACCCCACACAGGAAACTCTCTGATACTCTTAATTAGATTGTTGCATTGTAGTTTGACCTTGGTGGACGACACTCTACACTCCTCTGCCTCTCCCTCCCAGTCTGTCTTCCTCTTGCTCTAGGTGGTGCTGGCAGGCAGGAGAGAACATAGTGGAGCATGGGCATTTTCTCCTGAAGGGTAGGAGAGAAATGCAATCAGCAATTCAATCGTGGCCATTGTGTAGCAGTGCTGATGAGCTTTGCAGAGTAGATAATGGATTAAATTATTTACCCCCCCTCCCCTCCTCCTCCCCAGTGCTCATTGTTGCCTCCTCTTTGTGCAGCTACAGCAGTACACAGGCGTAGGTTGAAGGCCTAGATCACTCGCTGCCTTTCATAGATCTAATTTTTCTAATTAGCGCTTGAATGCAGAACGGGCTCTCCTCCCTTTACCTCCTGCCTCCTGCACCGTTCATTGTCAGATTCATTCCTCGAGGTGAGCGTGTGAGCCTGTCAGCATCCAGTTCAATGACAGAAAACACCTCCGTCCCACCGCATCCACGTCACCACTCTTTTTTCCTCTTGCTGAAACACTAAGTGATCTTGATAATAACCTAATCAAGGACTGTTGTTTTTTTGTTTTTTTAAGAAGGGAGGAATTAGCCTGCAGCAGCTGTGAGGAGGACTAGTTAGTCTGGGAATAGGAACACAGGCCCAACGTGCAACTCGGCCAGCTGTTTGCAATGATGTGGTGAACTTGTGGAAAAAATACACAAACCAGTACATGATGGTAATTATGGAGGCCATCATCCACAACGTCTTTCAGTAGGATGACTAAGATAGTTATTAATGGATGTACTGGAGGCAGGTTGTCAAGCGTCGCAGACGGAGAGAAGTACAACGCTGACTAAGCTGTTCGGAAAAGTATGGTAGTTATATGAAAGAACTAAAGGGAAGATATTAAATAAGCAAGACACAGCTGATATAGGAAGTTTAGAAAGTTCTGCATAAAAGAAAAATAATCAGGCGACGCAGCACCTTTATAAGTACAGCTGGGGGCCCAGCCCTCAGGTTTTGACAGTACAGCCTGGGTGATTGTTGAAATTAAAGACATTTCCACACAGATGTTTTGAAGTGTATTTCTTAAACGTTTTGCCCATATGGACATTTTGTTCACATGGAACTGACATTTTGGGAACTTATGTTTTAGCATTATCAGCTAAAACTTGTATAAACACATATTCCCCTATGAAATCTGTTGTTGAGCATTTCCCTTTCAAATCCCAACCCAAAGTGAATAAATGGGGGTCATCAAATTCTAATAAAAAACAATGATTAGTCAAAACAGAAAGGCTGCATATCAGGCCACACCTTGTGCATCCAGTCAGTTTAGTCCATGTACTGTACGGGTCAGAGAGGTCAGGGACTACAGAAGCGGCAGCAGTTCATGTCTATCCCAGTAACCTTTTCCTTCAACATTTTATGAATGGAATGAGAAATGACTCTGTGCAGACGATTCCTCTATGAACAACAACAAAAAAAGAGAGAATGAAAATTAGATGCTACTTTGTTAGTTTGGTTTTATGGAAGGACAGGAAGGCTTAGTTAAAGAAAGAATTCTGGGGGGAAACACTGCTGTAATAACTGGTCCCTTAGAGAAACATGAGAAATAAAACACCTTTACATCAATAATCTGGATCATTAAAGCTGCAGTCTGCAACTATTGTTAAAGTAACTTTTTGTCATATTTTATAAAACTGACACTATGTCCAGGCAGTAGTGCATGAGACTAGTGATCTGTGAAAAAAACAGGCTCCAGTAGTCCTTCCTTGTGCCTCTACAGCGATTTGCAGGAATCCACCAAGCAGCGGTAGAGAACAACCAATCAGAGCCAGATGAGTGTTTGATGGAGAGTCTGACATCTGTCAATCACTGCTGGCACGCGCTGCGAACGAACTACAGGATTCGGTAAGTAGCTCACTAGCTTCCACCCGAGCGTAAAACTTCCAGGAGAGAAGAGCTCATTGAGCTAGCTACGTAGCTAACATGGCTAACGTAGTTCCAGTCTCCTGCCTTCACCTCTCCATCAGAGAAGCCGATTAAACGCACCTGACTTCTGTCAGCGTTTTGTTTAGCTTTTTATTTATACCAACACTCACTCAGCAGGTTGTTGTTGACCCGTCAGCTGTTGAACTCATTAAGTTGTGGCATTGTAGAGTCATCTAGTGACAAACTTTGCTACAATGCTGACCTAAATACAGACAGAATGAATGATTTTGACATTTTTCAATACTCCATGTTAAAAAACAACTTAAATGTATTTATGCAGCAAACATCCACACCGTCACTAGTAATTTTGCCTCACAGTGAATGACGGGAGATCCGTGATCTGAAAGGATTTTGAACCGATGCCGAGTTGGCCATGTTGTTTTGTGTTGTGTATAGTGTTCATTTCACGCCGTGTTCATGGCGCATGCATCGCGATGAGGAGGTGGATGGACGGAGTTGGAAGCAGGACTTGACGGCAGGAAGGGAGGGGGAGTGACGAGAGACTTGTCTGTTCAAAATATCAGGCTAAGTCCGATCTCCTCTCAGGGTTGCAGACTGCAGCTTTAAGTGATTTGGGTCCTTCCTCTTCACTTAAAGTACAAGTCTCTTTTTATTTTCTATATCTTCCTCTACAAAATCAGACTGGTTCCAGGATTTCTTCATGTTTTCATGCTGAAGCTAAGCAGCTAGCATCCTTGCTAGCCTCCTGTTGAAATGAAACTTGATCATGTAGAGCTAGCTTAGTCTTAGCTTAGCTAAACTAATCTTTGAGCATCTTTATAGGTTATTCTCATTTCCAATGTAAAAATCTTAAAGAGGTCAGTTTAAACCCAATTTAGTGCTAGCATAGAACTACATTAGCACTGCTATGTAGCTTCATGCTAGCATCAGGCTAACAGCCTTGTGCTGCGTTCCATTTGAACTCCGAACTTGATTTTCCGACTTCTGAGTGGAAAGTTTCAACTGGAACGGCCTCCTGAACTCAGATTTCCAACTGGGAAGTTGGGCCAGCCTCACCAGCCCGACTTCCCGTTTAAAAATGGCTGCACCCCTTATTTACATTGCAGAAGCCGCTATAATATCACGTTTATTAGCACTTCTGACCAGTTTTTGTTGCATTAAATCAGCCGTAAACTTTGTGTTGTTGGAGATAAATGTAGGGAGATGCTGCTGTAGTGTAATTCACTTTTTTCATCAACTATGCTGTCAGCAGTAACGAGATCCAAACTGGGCAAACAGCTGAGCTCTTCTCAGCGGCACTTTGTTTAGAAACGGCCGTTTCCTTTCTGTAGATGTAGTAAAAAAGCTAATGCTGCTTAGAAACACTGTTTACATGTTGGTTTTAGTCGCTTTGCTGGTTTAAAACAGCAATTGCCCCAAAGAAATGCATTAATGTGGAAGCTGCCTTACTATTTTTCCGAGTTGTGAACTGGAACGCTCTCACCTCGTGACATCATTCCCCAGTTCTCAGACCAACAGCCATAAATCTCCTTTCTTCCTCATCCTGATGCTCAGACTGAACTTCATCAAGTCGTCTTCATCATGTCTACATGAGTAGATGTGTTGAGTTGCTGCCGTGTGATTGGCTGGTTAGACATTTGTGTTCAAAGGTAGATGAGCTTGAAGTGGCTGTAAGTTGAGAAAACTTTTTAAAGAGGAACAAGGTTTAAATGTATCATTTATTTGTATATTCTAAGAACACATTTTACATCTTATCTTTCAGCACTTACAGGACTGCCAAAGCCAAATTTTAAAAAGTCAAAGTTAATTTTAATTTTGATTAAAATCAGCAAAGTGTTTCACTGTAAAAGGATACAAACCGAGATATTATCCAGTATTCCTCCTTTTTTTTACTTCATCGCAGGGTATGTTGAGCTTTTTCAATGTCTTTTCTAAATGTCTGATAGTATTGTGTTTAAGCTCTATAATTCTTGTATGTGTCGGCCACTATTTGATGCCAAGAGCACAATTCACACTTCAACTCACAATTCAAACCTATGTGATTTTTGGAAACTTTCCAGCCTTCTCTGTAATTTCTAATAACCTTAATGTAATTAACCTATAATGTCCTGCACAACTTTGTAATGAGTAGTAAGAACAAAGGAGTCCATTTGTTTTTTATCCTTGTTAACTGGTATTAAAACAATTCAATCATATGGTCATTAATATGTATTTTTGCACATTTTACCTAAAAGATGAAGCAACCCCATGCTTTTGGTTACCTATCTTTATTTCTATGGATTGCACAGTGCTGCTGAGAAGAGCCAACATGCATGTGTCCCAGTGAACATGCATGCAAAGAAATCTTTCCACTGTAGACATCAGTCCTGCATGGCAGAGCTAACACACGCTAATACAAGTGTTGACAGATGATGCAACTGTCGTGGTTGGCCCTCCCACCCCAAAAAAGCACCAGCATTGTCTCAGTTGCAAACAGGAGTGCTGCAGACTCCTTGTCTGCCTATAATTCTTTTTGCGTCTGGCAAAGGCTTACATGTACTGTAAGATCCAGAGCAATGCGGCCTGCTTGTGTTACATACTTTTGTGGGCCGCCTCCCTGACAACTGGCAACAAAGGATCCATTGAGCAGAGGCAGCGAAGAGGGGCTTTGATGGGTAATCTGCATGCGATTGTAGAGGGAAACTGGAGCTGGGTTAAAGGAAACAGGTGCAACTAATTACAATGTCCTCAGTTCTCTTCACCTCTGGATTTCCTCCTGCTTTCTCTCCTTTCATTTTCTTTATCGCCCTTGTTTTCCTTATTACAAAATCTTTTGCGGGGGTAAAATTCCCTAATGAGAGAGCTGCACACACACACACACATGCAGCAAAAACACACAGAGCGTGCAGCTTCATTCCTCCCTTACTCACAGGTCAGACATCAAAGTTGCGAGGTGAAATCTTCGAGGGAAGCAACACGACATTTTAATTTAATACTTGACGCCGCACGTGTTGCAGCTTTGTTCTTTGCACGTCATTGAGATCAGCTAAAGGAAGGATGACAAGCTCCATGGCCTCTTTTTGTCAGTGTGTGCAGTCTGCATGTTAAAGCAGTGGATATTTAATGGGTTTCTAATACAGCAGGACTGCAGCATAAACTCTACACAGTAGATATCATTCATAACATTTCAAGTGTTAGGTTTCACTTCAGAGTTGTAATGCACAAGAGATCATTTTGTATGTCCACAATGGATATAAATTTAAATCATGATGCATCCACAGTCAGACCTTTGTTCACACTTACCTCAGAGCTTGATTTGGTGAAATCCAAACAGATAAATCACAAAAACATACAGTAAGCTGCTCAATACATAAAATATTATAACGGAAAGTTTGGCATTGACTGTGAAGTTTCAATTCACAAGCAGATCTTTTTATTTTATTTATTTTGTTTTCTGGAAGACCACCTATGATATATGATAGCATGCAAAGACGAAGCGACTTCCAATTTAATATCTGATCATGACATTTACATAACAGGTAGCTGAGCAGCTTATGGCAGCTTTAATGATTCTTTGGTTTCACTCTGTGCTGCACACAGTATCCATGGTTCTTCAATACCTTCGATACTAGGTTGAGATCCATCAAGGAAGTCAGGTCTGATTATAGTTTTTAAAAAATATATATATATATATATACAGTACATACTGTATGTGTGTGTATTTATGTATATATTTATATATCACTGATGGTGGTGGTTGTGGGTGAAAATCCCAGCAAATACTCAGCCATAAATGTCCTTTCTTCCTCATTCTGATGGTCAGATTGAACTTCCTCAAGTCGTCTTCATCATGTTTACATGACTGAGTTGAGTTGCTGCCGTGTGATTGGCTGGGATATTTGTGTTATAAAAGGAATAAAGTGGCTGGTGAGAGTGTTTCTAAACATAACACATATTCAGTACAGTCTATTTTAACATGCCAAAATATATGAAATTGAGTGTTTTTAAACTGAACTCTGACATAAAAATCTAGAAAAAACAGTTAACTGATGCTTTGAAACCTCAATCTTTTGTGGTAATTCATCTGGTGTGTCTTGTGTTTCAGCTCTCCTTTTTATTAGCAACTAATCAGAACATGAAGTTGTTCATTTGCACTTTTTTGTCATGCGTTTACATTAGCAGCAGAAAACAGTCAAAGGCTTCTCTCCTATGTATGAGAGCTAATAGTGAGTTATGATCTTAGGTACAGAGAGGGGACACCCCAATGGGGACGAAATAAGCAATCATTTATGATACAGATCCATTCCCGATGAGCGAGGATAAGGCAAAGCGTGCTAGCTTGCAACAACACATTCCAAAGTCCATGTTTCATGCAGGGTGCGATATCTCCTCGTGCCCTGCCACACCTCCACCACAGATTAGCTCCATCTATGTGTGTGCGAGGGAGGAAAGGAAAACAATCTTGCACTAACAAAACCATTATTAGTTCATTATGAATTAGAGAGCCACATCTGCAACTAATACATGGCCAGGTGGGATTTGTAAAGAGAGTACAGTGTGGAGTTTGTTCCACTAATGCATTATAAACACTGAGAAAACATGTGGCCTTTGAGGTTCTAGTTACACTGAATATGGACCTTGATGCTGCTCAGATATAATGTTTCTCATATGGGTCAACATTTTTGAATTAAACAATCTGGGTTGAAGCAAAGTGGCGCCCTTGTTTTTGCCTGCAAACGGCCATCCTCCTCACTCCAGTCTTTCTGCAGCTGAATCCTGGAAGCTGTGCAGGTTTTGTGGCCATGAAGAAAGAGTTTAGCTGAAGGACTCCTTTAACTTTAGTCTCAACATTCATCTAAATTCCATTTAGCTTAGTTGTCCTGTCAACTGTGAGACTATGAAGGTGGGTAAAAGGCCATTTTCCCAGGCTGCTCAAGCAGATTTTAGCTTGAAAGAGAAGCACCGCAATGAGAGAAAAGGGACATCAAAATTGGCCTCTTGTCATCGGGCCTTGGTATGATCCTCATTTGCCTTTCTCCGGGTGATCCGTCAGCAAGCCTTGATCAAAAAGGGATACGTCTTCCAGCATTCCCCCTTTCCAAGAGATGAGTGTCCCTCACTGTCACACTGCAATCACACTGCAAACACTTCCTGTGGGCCAGGAAGCCTGAAACAAAGACCTGCCTCTTCATCCCGAGCAGTGTCAGTGCAGAAAAAGAAATACAACACATATTTATGAGATTATCTGGCATCTCATGTTTCATTATAGTGAAAGAAAGAATTGTTTCAGCCTCCCAGAGTTGAAACATGTGACACCAGGAAATGGTTTGGTGCTGTTACTGTCTTGTCTGAGAGGGGGAGTGAATTTTGTTTGGCAGGAAGAAACAAATGATGATGCTGTTCAGAAAAATGGTCGGACAGGATGGAATCAGAAGAGAAGCAGTGGAAGGATGAAAAATGATTATAAGTCTCCCCCATTGGAGCAGAAACCTTCAGGGTTTAAAACAAAGTATGTTTTGGATGAGCTTATCCTGAGACAGCAGTAGCCTGAAAGCGAAAGAGAGAAAAAAAAGTTTGTGTCTGTTGGACTCTTTGCACCAGCTGGGAAATCCTAGCTGTTTAAAACGAAGGAGTGATGTTTTTACTTCCAAAAGCAACCACTTTGCTCCCATTTGTTCTGCTAAATGCTGTACAGAGGGTCACAGGAGCAAGAGAAGAGTGTGCACAATTAGAAAAAACCTTTGCTATGATGGATAAAGGTTCCAACAGCCGTGTGCCTTCTCCTGGGTTCTTACCTGAGCCTGTGTGTCACGCTGGCTGTTTCCATTTCTCCTGGAATTGCGTGAAAAATAAATATTGCTTTTTTTCGTTTCTTCTTTTTCCCTCTAAGGGTTTCTTTCTTTCTTTATTTTTCTTATTTATGATTTAAACTTTTCTTTTTAATTGTCTTTATTGCTTTCGGCACCCGCTGTAATGTTTCTAATGTTTGTGTGTCAAGCACCTTGAACTGTCATGCACATGAAATCTGTTGTACAAATAAACTTGCCTTGCCTAAAAATGTGGTACTGGAAACACCTACATTTCTAAAAACTTTTCAAATATCACTAAAATGTTTTTACACTCTCATGAGGTGGTTTTGCTGATGTATCGATAAAGAATTATTTCACAAAAGTGTAATGGAAACATTTTCCGCATTTCCACTTCATCAGACATGAGGTCGGACAAAACAGGAATCTTTTAACAAATAATTAACATAAAAATATAACCGCCTCCTTGATAACAAACAACAGCAAAATGCTCCAAAACATCAAATATTTTGTATTTCCATCTTCATCAGGGAGGACTCTCACAGGATGAGATTTCACATGAATTATGGCTTACATACTAAACAATACAAACAATGGCAGATCACAATTGTACTTTGTTGAAATTTTACAAAATCGCTTCTATTTAGCTTGAAACTGTCATGGAAACACAGCTAATGTTCCTGTGTAACATTATCAGAGGGAAAATCCCAGAGCTCCATCAATAGATCAATGTTTTAATAAAATTGTCTTATTCTAAACTATTTTAAACAAAATTTGTTTATCGTTGAAGTATGTTTTTAATCATGTACAACCAAGTGGAAATGTTGGAAGATTTTACTTCTTAGCTGGGTAACCGCCTTTTAGCTAGTTGCTGTAGGCTTCATGTAAACTGCAGCAGGCAGTAACCGATTTACGGGATGCACAGGCCACAGCTGTCTCCTGCTTTGTCTCTTTTAACTCGGAGAATCTGCATAGTCTCCTAGAATTGGCTGTGTTTATATGGAGCAGTTTTGATCCAACTGAATCTGATCTTATCAAGTAAAAATGCGTCATGTAAACATGTCAGCTGACCTGATCGACTTGTACAATGACGTTAAGCTAAATAAAACAGGACCTTGGAGGACAGTGTTTTGTCAGAAACTGAAATAAGTAAGGATAGGTGATGATTCTGAAGGTCTAAAGGTTCAAAATAAAAAATGGAAAACCTTTATAAACTAATACACATGTCAAAAGTGGTCGAATTGTATCAAAGAGGGGGCAACATGCAGAATGGATTTTTTTTTTAGCTTTATATCATGTTATCAGGTCATTCCTTCCCCTACAACATGCCCCACAGGTTGCTACCACTCATTCATACATATTTGAGCAATCCCTGAACTAAGCACTCCCCCCCCTTTCCCTCTCTCTCAGCTGCAGCAACATGCTTAAAGGGCAGTGTTTGCAAGGGTTGGAGAATATTAAAGACACAGAGGTAAATTTTCAAGGCGTCATATGCAGACAAGTGCAAGTTACATTTCTTTTGAGTAGTTTTTTTCTATATACAGCATTTTCAACACAACTGAAGATAACAGTTATTTGACAGCAATAAAAGAGTTTTCCTTGTACCTGATAATGACATCATACCCCTAACAACTGATCGGGTCACTTTTCTAACGTTTAACGTCTGAAAGGGCGGCGGATGGAATCTCTGATCAGTTGATTTCAACCAGATGGATGAAATATTAGTTTGTGTAAATGTAGCTAATGTCTTCACCATTATCACTATGTTTGCTAATGAAGCTGACACTTGCACTCTGAAGTCAGCTCTGATCACTGTAGGATGTACTCCTTCACAAACAGGCCAACATATAGGACACCGTTGGACGATGTGTGGTGAGGCGTTTGACAACGTTTGAAAGAGCATAAGCGGACCTTGAGTCTCTATAGACCTTCCAAACCCAGAGTTTTTCTTGTTTAACAAGAAAATCACATAAATAAGAACTATTTACAAAACCAATTTGTAATTTGATTTATTTTCTTTATTTTCCAATTAAAGATGGTGGTTGTGTTCTTCTTGTTCACAGGGACAAGCAAGCGAATGCAAATTATGTAAAGCTGCAGCAGCATAGTGTTTTTCCACATTGGGCAGCGAGGACCAACGGTAGCCCATTGACTCTATTTAATGTGATGAGGTATGATGTTTATTTTATAAAATAGCTGGCAATTGTACTTTTTGTTATCATTTTTCCTTTTTTTTACATATTGGTAAAGATTTTTTCCATTCAGTTCAGAAAATAATTATTTTAGACTAGTTACAAATGTAATTTATCTTTGAATACATACGGAGAGCGGATGGTACTGTTAGTCCAATAAATTAGTTGGTCCACAACAAGTCTGTTATCCATAAAGGAACGTTTGAGTCAAAAGTTGAAGGATTCCAAAAAGTTAGATCACCAATGTTTCTTGTTTCTTCAAACTTCAATCATCCAATCCAATGAACACCAAAGAAGAGTCAGAATCAGCTGTTGGACAGAGAAGATCTGGCAAGTTTTTAATGGACACAACCCACATACTGTAATGACCTCTGCACAAGCATTTGCCTCACTGATGCTGCTCCACTTAAAAAGGTTCATTTAAAAATAAACAGACTTTCCAACAATATAAGAGTTATTACTGAGAAGCACTGAAACAACAAAGAAATAATCCACCAACACTCATTTCCTGACTTCACCTGCTAAGGAAACTAACATTTTCTCAATTTCCTTTTCCATTATTTTTTTCAATAACTAACTGATCACTGTGACAAGTTGTCTGATTTTCTTACACATGTGATGGAGCTGTTATGTTTGATTTTACAAACATAAATGATAAAAAATAATGGTGTGTACCCTCCACCTTCTTTGAGAATATTCTCCCTCCATCTGAGGACCGAGGTGGGCGGGTGGATATACTCTGTTATCTGCTTTCATCACAAGCAACCTATGCAGCTATAAATGAGACAGAGCAGCGGAGCTTTGCAACGGTAAATAGGGTGTCTGACTGAAAGATTGGCCCACCTGGCCGTGACTGTCAGGAGGCCTCATCCGAACGCAGGCAACCACATAGCTCACCCACTTGCCACTCCATGATGCCCAAATGGCGTGAGACGGGACCCCTGTCTGAGGAGATTGCTTACGGAGCGCTGAGAGTGGGCCCTGATAGAGGAACACTTATCTCTGGGTAATTACTTTCTGTGCACAATGAATAAAATGAGAGACAGCTCCATAATCTATGGTCTGGCAAGCCTGAAGATTGCACAGCCACTCATATAATTGGCCAAGACTAATATGCAGAGATGATAAACAAGCAAGGTTATCTTTGGCTTGTCTCAGTGTGGAGTGGGAGCTGTCCACATTTACTTTAAACCAAAATTATTTCAATTTAATTAGCATGAAAAACTACTCTATCTGCCGGGTTTCCTTGGAAACATATAATTACTCCGGCATGTGAGCTGCGGGGAATTGAACCTTTGAATGTCCCCAAATTTGGGGCGCACATGAGATATTTGCTATCACTGCTTAAGAAGGTGAGAGCTCATTTTTATTTATTTATTTCTTGCAAAGTCACTCAGTGGCGATGGATATTTGCAGATCTCTATAGTCTGTAGTCTTTGTGGAGGGTATAAGACTTCCCCACTCCATTGTTGAGCTTTGTAATTGGCTGTGTGTTCATGACAAAAGAGGCTCATGGAGGGACCCTGATGAGAAACTGCCTCAATCCAAGCCCTTCTGTTTCTAGATGGGTTTAATTAGAAATGCTGCAAAGACCCTAAGAGCCCACAGAGAGGGCCTATTTCATTTTCCTGTTGTGTTTTGTCGTCCTCACATCGTCTCCCCTAATTATTTCAGAGCCCAGAAAATCTGCTCAAAGGATTGGGTAAGTTTAAGTGAAGAGGTCAGTCTCCTAGAATAACCAGAAATGTGTCATTAGAGCTGAGGAAGAAGAGAGGTTTCAGAGAAAAGACTCATTTCAAAGAGGTGCTCTGAAGGATAAATAGCTTTCATGCATAAAGGGCCTGCCCAAGCAAAACAATCTACAGTGAAATACACTCTTTATGTTGAAGATGCATGTGGTCAAGGACGTCATTACAGAGGTTTCACTTTACAATAAAAAGAAAAATTTCTGCAGCTAAAGTTTTTTTGTGAAATCTGTTTCAAAATGTCCCTGGTTTGATGATTTCCTAACAGCTTTTGATGAAGTCTGAGTAACATGATGATCACAAGCAACATCCAAGCAAAAATAATCACACCACAAGAAAACCAGTCGGATTAGCGTCATCATTATTTGCTAAACTGGATTTTTTTCAAGTTCAGACTACACCTTTTGAGCCCAATTATGACCCATAAGACACATTACGGCCAATTGTCACTGTCCTGCCGATTATGACTTGGATGGCAGAACAAACATCTTTACCCCTTGTGTTACACATAAAAATGCGATCTGGCATCTAAAATGACCACGACTCAGAAAGTCTAGCATGTGAGAATCTTTTTTGTCCTACATGTTACTACATATTGACCATTAGGAAGATAAAGTGTCCTCTGCCGTATGCATATGAATGTAAATATTACACTATCACTTCGGAGGTAATCGCAAATTAAGGGAACATGCTGTATTCACCATTTTGAAACATTTGTCATAATTTATCAGATTATTCCCTAATGTCACATAGAATACTAGCTGGCATTCGATAATGATGCAGTGTTTTAAACATGCTAATGAATTTGTTTCAGGATCTGTTTGCAGGATACAGAGCCATTGACCCTTGTTCTGACCCGTAACCTCCCATTCCCCCCTACCCGTATGACATTTGCCTTCCTGTGTGACCATTGCCTGTTTTTGACCAAGCATATGGATTTGGGATTGGTGGTCTAGCTGGAGTTTTTCCAGATTCCTGATTCAAGTTGTTCTGGATCACACCTCCACCAAATGGATCCGGCTATCTTCCCAGAGTTTCTCCACCAACCACCATCCTTGCTGACTCTTTTCAATGAATCTAATCCTTTTCATTCGCTAGCACTTGTGTGTGGTTGATTTTTCGGGACTTCAGTGTTACTTGTTGCAGCATTTGTGTTTGTTTTATGTCCTCTGGGCTGTTTCAGGCGAATTATAAAATGTCGTTAAATGACATAAAACATGGTCCAGTTCCAGTTCTCCCCGTTTACCCTACCTCTCCTAAAGATGTCTTATCTACAGAGATATACGGCATGTCGTAAGTCCATCACTTAACACAGGCAGCCCATGACTGTGCACTCTGGATATTATGTGGGCTGTAGTTTAAGGTGTAAACATGACAGCCACTTCCTCCTATATTTCTTGCATCTTTGCTGTACTTCTGTTTTCTATTGATAGAACTAAGATGCCCCATCCATTGGTCTTCAGCCCTATTATGCCCCCTTACTTACGTATGAAGCTACGTCCGTTATGTTATGCTCTAAATCTGACCCAAAAGCAGACCACAGACTGAGGCAGGTTGATGGGAGGTTTAGGCTGTTTATTGTCCAATATAGTCTGTTGAAACAAGGCTGGCTGTGGCTGGCTGTGGCTGGCAGTGGCTGGCAGTGGCTGGCTGGTAGTGGCTGGCTGGTAGTGGCTGGCTGTGGCTGGCAGGCAGAGGCTGGTGAAACGGGATCCTGGAGTGAAGAAAGGCGGCAAGAATCAAACGCAAATAACAAGGACACTAAGTGTTGCTTCGAGAGGTAAAGAGATGAACAAGACAACAGCACTGAGAACGTTACCACGACGGCAGACAATCCAGCGTAGATTGAGGGTTCCACAGCAGCTTAAGAGCAGGTGAGTAGGTAACGAGCCACAGGTGCGTAGGCCACCAGCTGCCAGAAGACACGCCCAGCCTCTGAAGAAAAGTTCCTCCTACAAGGAGGCAAAGAAACACAAGACCACAGAATCCCAAAACCTGACAACGTCCATTTCAAACGTCACTGCTATCATAAATTGATGTGTCATTTAGCATGGCTGTTAGCCAGTATAACCAGTTTCAGACATTAGCAAACATGGTGACAATGTTTGGCCATGGAGAAGATCGTGATGATCATTCTCATACAAAGAGGTGGTGGTCTGCAGCCATCAGATACATCCCAATGACTTCTTAGTCTTTGTTCCTTGTGCAGGTCCGACCCTAACCAGCGGTTTGTGCTGCTACGGCGTTTCCTCTGTCAGGGTAAAGGTCTACTAGAGGCCAGAAAGCAGACCAAGTTACGCTTGTAAAATGCTCCTCATTCATCTTTTGCATTGAGCATAAACCCTTTAGATGACTGCTCCTATACCAGTAAAAGAAACGGGGGACCTTATCCCTTTAAATTGAAGAATGGGGCTAAAGTGGATCATTTGAACTAAGATATAGTCTGTTGTTTTTAGTGTATTATGTTTAGATAGTATGTTATGATTATTACTGCATTTTAATATTCATAGTGTTCTTCAGTTTTATGTACTTATAAGACTTCTAAGAATTGGCCTGAGATGACCCTGAGGACATAAAGCAAATGTTTTTATGAATACATACTGATGATGAATACCTACTGAAACATTGCATTTTATGGGCTGACCTGTTTTTTTCGTATTTACAGGTTAATCCAAGACTGTAAATGTTAATGTCTACATGCAACATGAGCATAAGACAGATGAAATAAAAACATCCAGATACATCTACTGTGTAATAGAATATCACATACAGTGAAAAGTTTAAAGTGCCATTGCCAAACAATATGAATAATTTGTTGCAATTGTAAGTTAGGGCAGTTGTTCACATGACATAAATAGCCTTAAGATTAACAATTTGCAAGCAGATTTTTTATATTCTCCATGTCAAGTCAGTAAGCTTTGTTCCCTCTACACTGCCTGTACTGTAGTAGAAAGCTATTTAGCGTGGATGTTGCGCTGTATGAGGGTGATAGGAGTAATCAAGGAGAGGAGGGGGCTTCTCCATAGGAAGTTCCTGCAAACAGAGTGCACCCACTTTTTAAACCCCATTTGTCTTGTTAATGCTCCCCTCTGATTACCTGATTGCACTGGATGACTGTGGAGAAATCTGATTGCGTAAAATTATATAGTGCAAACTTTTGATTGGGGAGGGATCTGGTGAGCTTGCTGCCACCATTGACAAGCTTTGTGAAATTTGGCCTGGCTGATTTGAAATCAGCTAAGTGTCACGTCCCATAATTGTAATCAGAACTTAATTTTTTATCCTTGTTCTCTCTAACAGCACAACTTTTCTCATGCAAACTTTCAAAGCTTGAGCAATACTGCAGATATATTCAGCTTGAAGCAGCAAGAGCAACACAGCCATACAGCAAAATGCACTCCTTCGTTTGTTTGTAAACTCCTCTTTCCCAGAGATCTACTTATACTGGCTTCTATTCACTTTGGATGTTTTTATCTTAAAGACAATAATAATAATGGCAATGAATATTTAGTTTGAATGCATCCACATACAACTATAACATGTATGTTCCTGCTTGGTCATTTTACTCTTTTATTTCAGCACTGACACTGCACCCCTTGCTGATCTAACTCTAAATAAATTGTATTTAATGTGATTAAATAGAATCGTTAACAAATCAAGAAGCATTTCTCTCATGGTGCTCCAGTTGTTCAGATTCTCAAAGTAAAATTCTCTTCTCTTTGCTAAAAACCAAAGTCCAGATAAAAGTATAGTCACCGACCACTTTATTAGGTCCTCCTGTTTCCCGTTTTTATTTATAATCCCATTAGCTGCAGCCTACAGCGGCTGCTGTTTTTCCTGATGTGCATATACACTCAAATGTCTGCACATAAATGCAGACAAATTACCTTTAAATCGGATCAATGCAACTCTGGGTTATGTTTACCATGCAGAGCGCACCCTAAAGCTGTAGGGGGAACTCCAGAGTGAGAAAATAGGCGACTGACGAAGAAGAATGTTGTAAACAGAGGCAACTTACGGTTGTCTTGAACAGGCTACGGCTAGTCAGCATGGCTTCAAAGGCATGTAGTAAGGCAAGGCAAGTTTATTTATATAGCGCTTTTCAGGTCCAAGACAATTCAAAGCGCTTTACATACCACATAAGAATTACAATAAGATGAACACAAAATCAAACACAAAATCATTCAAGAATGTCGATTAAGTTTAAAGTAAAATGCACATCATGATCTAATGTTCCACTTATTTGCAGCATAATAGTAGCTAATAACTGCTTCTCTAAACATATCTCATATCTCTGCCATTGGTGGCTAATTTAAGTTTAATATAACAGTGAAAAATTAAGCTACTTGAATTTTCTATTAAAATTCATTGTTTCCAACTAGCTTATTTTGTG